>JBAMJR010000043.1:1697500-1720000 GCA_038501785.1 Myoxocephalus aenaeus | reverse complement strand
CTGGACATTGAGATCGTTAAATCTTATAAGTACCTGGGTGTCCACTTGAACAACAAACTGGACTGGTCCGACCACGTACACGCACTTTATAAAAAGGGACAGAGCAGACTCTTTCTGCTAAGGAAACTGAGGTATTTTGGGGTGCAGGGAGCACTCCTGAAGACCTTCTTTGACTCTGTGGTGGCATCAGCCATCTTTTATGGAGTGGTCTTCTGGAGCAGCAGCATCACGGCAGCTGACAGGAGGTGACTGGACAAGCTGGTGAGGAAGGCCAGCAGCGTGCTGGGGCGTCCTCTGGATACCGTGGAGGTGGTGGGGGACAGGAGGATGATGACGAAGCTCTCGTCCATGATAAGCCACGCCTCCCACCCCATGCAGGACACTCTAGCAGCGCTGCACAGCTCCTTCAGTCACCGGCTGATTCTTCCCGCTGCGGTTAGGCTGCACAACCAGCTGAGCTCCCAGTAGACCACTCTGACAACTGAACACTTGAACTGAACTTGGTCACTTTATCATTCACCTGGTGCAATATTATTACGTATATTACGTGTATTTACGTGCAATACGTTTAAGTACTCTTCTATTCAGTCTGTATATTAATATGTCTCTACTGTTTTACTGCTCATTTATATTTATTTATATTACTTGTTTCTATTGTATTATTCTTTTTTTTATTCACTTGTGAGCAAGGCTGCTGTAATCCTGTAATTTCCCTACTGAGGGACTAATAAAGGATTATTTTATCTTATCTTATCTTATCTTAATATACCACAGAGCCCCCCCTTTTGTACATCAAGCAAATTATTCACCGACTGTAAAACCTTCTCGCTCAGCTTATAACTCCCTCTGTCTTTCCCCCTGCGTAAACGAGGCTGACCAGAATGCTGTCTCACGCTCCACATGTTTTACTATAAATCACTAAAGGCAAATGTCTGTCGGCGATGAGCAACATGACACGAAGGTTTGCCTGGGTTCAAAACTGTCAGTGCGTCATGACGGGTACGGCTCCGTGATTAAAGTCACAGTCTCTATTGCACCCACTTATAATAATGCCTTCTTTCTGATCACACCTTGTCCCTGTGTGGACCACAAGTTTGCCAAATAGGCCAAAAGTTTGCCATGCTCATGACGTCTTGACGTTATTGCCATCTAGCAGCACCACTGTGAAAGTTACCACACCAAACAGAATCCAGGTGGCAGGAAAGGAAAGGCCTTCAGTAATGTACAAAGGTGCACCAGAGAACACAGGTATTGATATTTACCAGGCGGCAACTTTCGGGTCTGAAAAGTAAAGTGGTTCAAACTCCTCTGATTGAAGTCCAACTGTATAGGAGTCTTTGAGAAGATGACCCTACTTCTCACTTGATTTATGATCTCAGTAAACAATTTATGTTCCCAATTGCTAATTGAAATTCTTCTTCAATACAGCTGTTCATTTCATAACTTACGGTCCCGTTTAGAGTAAATCGGTGATAAAACCGGGTCTGCTTCTGTGTGTGGCCACCTTGAGGTTGACAGGTCACCAATGTGGTCGCCTAAAAAGGTCAGCGTTCACTTGTACTTAGCTCCGCCCTCTCGTGTCACTGCAAGAGGACGACGGCCAAAATGCCGAACTCAAGGCTTCAAGACGACTGGCCACAAACCAGCGGGTGACATCACGACGACCATGTCCACGTCTTATAAACAGTCTATAATATTTGCATGTTGAAAAGAACCCTTCCCAACACCGTTTAAGTGATTATAGCAAAAAGTACCAAAAGCAGCCCAAACCCATGACCCCCGAGCGCTCTCTTTCATGGAGCTGTGTGAACTCCTGTGTCCCCACTGTTGATGTGCAGAAGGAACTTTGTTGAATAATGAATCAAAACGACATGTTTTGATGTGCATATTTACAACCGGCTGATGCTGGTTGCACACAGTTAAATAAATACAAAATACACTGCTGTACACTGACTAAAACACTCTCTAAATTACACTAGTAGTTAATTGGAGTACATTTATTGTAAGAGTAATAATTAAACAGTGTCTCACTTTTCCCTGTAATTAGTACCAATTTGCACAGGAGAAGCCTCTCGGAAATTATTCATATTTAGGAGATTACAGACAAAGTATCACTGAAAGTCATCGGCTAATGTAACTAGCGGATCTGCCGTGGGTGGCAGTTGCTTGGCAGCGCCTGACATCCCTCCAGTTAGATCCTGCATCAGGGCACAGTGTGCTCTCTGTATATACACTTATCTATCACCTTAATATATATATATATATATAGTATGTTTTTCTCTTCACGGCAACTCCCTGGTTCAGTTGAACAAAAAAACAGTATGCGTTGGTTACAAATAACGTTTACTCCTGTCCAGAGCTCTGCAGAGACTTCCTCTCAGCTGATAGTTTTCATATAGAAATCCTAAGTCAAGTTTATGGAACCGCTTAAAAGAAATGTCTGTATCTGTACTGAGAGTAAAAATGTGAAAAGGGAAGAGAGCCTGTCTACAGCCGGTCTGTGTCAGTGTTCTCACACAGACAGGCTGTAGACACCTCAGAGCCCCCGATTTCATCAAATATTTATAAAAAACAATCTCCGAACAGCGTAATTAGAGGCCGGGTTTAATGTTGGCTTAATCCTTGGGCTCCTATTTCGCCGCCGTCCTCGCTGTGTGGTTATGGGAGCCAGTGCCGCAGTGTCTCCTGCAAAACGTGGGGCCAATGAGCACCCTGGCGAGTGATGTCATGAACAGCACCTCGTTGGTGCCTCATCTGTGAATCAACATTTGATTTCCCCTCCCCTCTTCCCTTTCTACTGTCATTTCTATTTATCTCACTCCCAGATTTACATAAAGCAGCTGCACTGTAATATGCTGACAACACACACACACACACACACACACACACACACACACACCCACACACCACTTGGCAGTAGCCACTACATTTCCCCTGAATGGTTTGCAGAAGAGGAGCTGCTGCTGAGCACATTATTATATTTTCAGGTTATTAATTACTTTCCAATTACTTAAACAAATATGCTACATTGAGTGCCTAATTTCCCTGCTAAACTGCAGCAGATGGATGTGGCTTCGGCTCGAGCCAGCTCACACTCTGTACCTCAGCATAAAGGAAAAGCACAGAGATGGAAAGGAACATTAT
Organism: Myoxocephalus aenaeus; assembly: GCA_038501785.1. NCBI lineage: Eukaryota > Metazoa > Chordata > Actinopteri > Perciformes > Cottidae > Myoxocephalus > Myoxocephalus aenaeus. Next base: position 1,716,856 of record JBAMJR010000043.1, on the reverse strand, counting down.
GCACTGGTAGCTACTGACTGCTATCTTAGCTGTAGCACATTAGTTAGTTAGTGAACCCTGTAGCAGGGCAGCAGGACGTGTGTGTGTGTTCTGTGTCGCCTCGCAGAGAAACAGCTGTTATTTATTATTCACCTACTTTTAAGCGTAAAAAAGTTGTGGCGATTTGGCATTTTGTGAACACTTTTATAAAAGCTGTATATTTCAGGAAGGGGAGCGAATGTGCACACGTGTGTGTGTGTGTGTGTGTGTGCGCGCGTTCATCTGTTTACACACACACACACACACACACACACTCTCGCGGAAAGTAGGAGCCAAACTCTTAAGCCACATCGAAAAGCCTAATGGGAAATCTCTCCCCTAATCAAGATTCATGAATAATTCAAGTGGTGGCACGCTAATTAGTATTCCATCAGTCCTCTGTGGCGATGGCGGCCTGTCGAGGCTCATCGCGGCAGCTACGCGAGGAGGGCGGCTGAAGTGAGGGAATGTGGACACCTTGAGAGCCGCGTGACAGAGTATCCTGTCATTACTGTAGAGAGGAAGACGAGCGTCCTATTTTGCAGCATCTCTATAAACAACAACAACATGATTCCTTTGCCTTCGGAGAATCTGGAGCATAAGATACAATTTGAGAGGAAGATGAGCCTCTGGAGAGTGACTTCTTCTTTCCTCTTCACGTCTGACTTAGACCAGACAAAAGCAATGTAACATTTATTTGTCTGAGCCTGTGCAGTTTCCAGTCACCCTGGGTGTAGTGAATCCTGCATATACACAGTGTGCGTCTTTAAATGCATGATTTAGCAGTGTTATGGCCCCGCAGTTATTGCCTCTCTCAGAGGGGCTGTTTGATGCAAGTAAAAGCAATAAAGAGGTATTAAGACTGAAATTAAGTCCGGATAAATCACAGAGGTTAACTCAGCTTGGCTTACAATTACAGCCTACCTTCAATGCAATGTGTTACTTTATTTACAACAAGATTATTTACCCTGTATGGAAGTGTGTTAATGTAGTCATAAAATCCAAGCTTTCAATGCAAGAAGTCTGACCCAAATATGATGTTTAATTTGATTACAGCCAGTTCTTGTCATGGAACACACTAATCATAACACAACATGAATGAAAGAATTAAGCAGTAGCTTCTGTGCAGGCCTCTGGCTGTGTCATGATATTTGAGGATTCACTGTTTCGCGCACACACACACACACACACACACACACACACACACACACACACACACACACACACACACGGAAAGAAGAAAGGGCTCCTGTGGGCCTTTGCCTGTGTGAGTGTGTGTAGCCCCGGGGAGGCCGGCTGAGGCTTTGTGGCGTCTTTGTGCTGGTTTTAACCTTGGCTCTGGGCTAAACACACAGGGAATGTTCTGAGAGGACCTTCAGCCATCAGCAGCGGCTTTTCATATACTGCTCCACTCCTGTGGGAGCACCGCCACAAACACGACTATTGATCCACTGTCATACTCTCACACACTCCTCCCCTCGGCTTTTCTCCTTTTCTCTTAGCTGCCTGGGTTGTGTGTGTGTGTGTGTGTGTGTGTGTGTGTGTGTGTGTGTGTGTGTGTGTGTGTGTGTGTGTGTGTGTGTGTGTCCGCGTGTCCGCAAGGCTAAAAAAATGCTCTCCAAAGTGGTCACGGATCCCATGATGTGGTATTGGGACTATTGATGTGTTATAGCCGTCCTGTATGTCCTGTGGGCTTTGGCTCTTGCATTATGTTTCTATTTATTTTCAACCGTTTCTTTTACTCTATTTATAGCGATCCATACCATGTGGATGTGTTCATAATATGAACTTTGATTGTGTATGCTACATTATATGGGAACTGTAACTTCCTGGACAACAGTGAATCGTTGATGGTGACCTCATGCTGGACGATAAGCATTACTTTGTGGCATTTTGTTGGTTTACAATGTAGAATGATCCTTTATGAGGACCCTGTTGTGTTACACCCCAAAGTAATGTGTCAATAAGCGTATCACCTTAACATTTTCATACACACTAAGAAATGTTGAGTTAAATAAAATAAATACACTGCTCTCTTTTTTTAATTGGAATACATTATTGTAAGAGTAATAATTGAACAGTGTCTCAATTTTCCCTATAATTAGTACCAAATTGCACACGAGAACCCTTTTATTATTCATATTTAGGAGATTACAGACAATGTGAAATTAAATGTCACTGAAATGTCATCGGCTACTTGAAGAGAACTTAAGATAAGAATACTTTTTTGTAATTGTGCTAACCCAGAGTATGGTTCCTCTACCTTTTTGGAATAGATTAGAACATCTCTGATTCACTGTGTGTAGTTAGAGTCCCATACAGTCACATCACGGACACAAATCTGATTAGAGACATTTTTATTGTATTTATTTAAACCTTTATTTAACTAGGAGAGTCCCATTGAGATAAAAAATCTATTTTTCGAGGGAGACCTGGCCAAGACAATAGCAATAACAATGTTTGAATAAATTATGTGTAGAGAAACAATTTTCATGATTTTAGAAACAATTTCATACTCATGACTTGAATATCAAGTAATAATATCTCTGGAGTGAAACATTTTGGTGCATTCTCACTTTTCTCAAACTAGCCAGCTGACACAGTGTTTGTTTTATAAAATCACATAACCACCTGACCACCAGGTACACTTCAGGAGCCTCGGACGGCAACCTGTGCAGCAATAATACAATTAACTGAGATATTCAGTACGGGGGGGGGGGTCGTTAAAAACAGGAAACAGGAAACTCCTGACGGAGAGTGAGACATGAATACAGTATAATTAAATGCAGAGGAGGAGGGAAGAGTTGTGAAGGAAAAATAAAGATGGAGAGGAAGAGGAGTCCGAGAGACTTCGATCCCTCTGTATGCTGAATAAATAGCAGGCCATTTCCACATCATAAATATCATCCCCGCTTAATGTGCTGAGCTCAGAGGTGGGCCCAGACTGCGCTACCCTGTGGGGTGTTTGAGGCGGGGGTGCTGCCGGCTGCAGGGAAGGATCCTTTACCTGCAGCCTCAGGAGAGAGGGCGAGGGGCAGCTTAGTCCCTGAAGCGTGTACCTTATCTGTCCTGGTCCCAGCGGGGCAGATGTGCTCCAGATGCCAGGATGGACTAAAAGGGGCATTAATCATTTTCAGCCTGATGACTCTCCCTCAACCCATATGAGTGTGTGTATGTGTGTGAAGGAGTTGGGGGAGGGAGAGTGAGTGAGTGACATATGCACACACACACGTGCTACGCAAGTTCCTTGTTATAGAAATGCCAAGATGGCCGATCACGGGGGACAAACTGTCAGAATTTGAACAAAACAAGAGGACGATACTGTATGGATACACATTTTCTATCTCTTTTATCCCTTTTGAAGGGAAACCTCTCATGCTTAGCGAGTCGGTGACATTGGGCTCCGATCTGCCCTGACGCGTGGAGGGTTGAGCTCATTTTTCTGGATGTCAGGCCTTGTCCCCTCTGATGAATCCGGCGGCCCGAGGCCTGGGCGCATTGACTCCCACGCTGGCTGCAGGCAGGTGATTGATGACTGGAGGAGTACTCTGATTTCCCCCGACCGGCCTATCTGACAGCCCCAGTCACCGGGCGGACATCTGAATCGGGCCTTCCGCCATCCGATGCCACAACCAATGACAGATCTCACAGCTTACAGTGCCCGCACTGCTCTGTGTTTTGAAACCGTGGAAAATGTAAGATAGAAATGCCTGCGCAATGAAAAGCAATTGTGCCTTTGGAAGGCAGAGGTGTATTACACCCACGCAGACATGAAATAACAATAAGCTGGCTGTTTTCCACATTCAAGAGCAATTAAGACGGATTCTGTAGTATATCTTGGGTCCCATTCAGAATAGCTTCTCTCAGCATCCTTTTTGGACGATGAAAGCAGTGAGCCAACACCTCACTCCACAAGCCCCTGCCTCAGCTATTTGGATGAATTCTTGCCTTGGAGCACGCACAGGTGGTGCATCGCCTCCTCAATTAGCACCTTGTCCATAGCCCCCCATGTCCTATTCCCTCCCACAGCATGGGTGTGAAATTTAAAATCCTCCACCAGCGTGATTGCTCTCCTCTTCAGGGCACCGAGCTGCTGAGGCAGCATAATGACGATCACCATAGTGGCCCAAGGATGGCAGAGCTACAAAGCAAGGGGTGTGGAAGCACCGCGAGCCAAACCCAGCGAGGAGGGAAGGCAAGACGATGGACTTAACAATGGAATTAGCAGTGTCGTACTGCGTATCTCGGATGAGTCATCAGGTTTGCTCTGCCCCACTTCTCCATGCCAGTCCTGACCGTCTGTTTGCTCCACGAAAATATCCTTCATTCACTTCCACCCTTCCCTCCTGTCAGACTTCTCCCTACCTCTTTCCCTCGTCCCATGGCAGTTTGCCAGGTGGGCAAAGTTGTGCCTGACAATTACCGCCTGCTCACCTGGGAGCGAGGGTAAACGTCTGGCTGGTTAGAGATGGCGTGATTGGCTGCGCCTGTCCCTGCTGATGGATGGCTTTTTGGACACCTGTCTCCGTGGAAGAGGTAGCAGATGATGGCGGGTGAGAGATTTTCTTTTTGGCTGTTTCTTTTATTCAAAATTGGAGCCTCTATTAGACATTGGTTTCTTTCCTTCAGTCCTCAGATCAGTTTGGCTTTGACCCTGGAGGACGAACAAAGAAAAAAACCATAACAATTTAGAGCTCAATTCACTTTGGAAATGTTACGTAGTTATTATTATTTTCTGCACAGATAAACATGGCATTACAACAACAGAGCATGTGTCCCTAACCACATGGATTATCTCATCTCTTCTATTTAATCCGATCCGGCCAATCCCCTCCCCTCCAGGTGAAGCCATTAATTCCCCCACTGACAGCTCTACTTATTCACCTTCAGATTCTTAGAGCCCGGCCAAACATTTGTCACGTTGTTAGCATCTTTCTGACAGCCCACAGGAAGCACGGGGCTCCTGTTTCCGGGTCCCTGGACCCCTGGGCTGCAGCGCCAAGTAGCAAATATTATTTAATCACAACCTGCAGCTAGAGCAAAATGAGAAATAGGAGCAGGGGGGAAAGGGGTGGAGGGAGGAAATGCACCCGTCCAGTCAAGCCCAGGCACATTACTATGGCAGTCTTCCCAGTGTCTTGCCCATCAGAGCCCAATCAAATATTCTATTACATTATTCTCCAATTTCTGCTCCCTATCAGCCTCTGGGACCCAAGGGCCTCGCTAGCACCGGCGGCCGAGGAAATGTTTCCTCTACAGCCATCTGTGGTGATGGGAGGACATATTGGAAATCAAAGCAGGAACAGGAGGAGGGTGCAGGGGGCAGGTCCCACGGCTCCAGAGAGGCTCCTCTTTGGCCAGGAATTACCGCTCTCTGGAAGGAAGGAGTGGAGAGAGGGGATCTTCTACACTGCATACACACATCGCTTACTGTACATGTGTGTCGATGCATACTATATATGGGGGAACCGTGTGCATGCAGGAGTAGAAATACAAGCCGGTCACATGGGACACACACATTCACACCAGGCACAGTACACTTTCAGAAACAATCCGGGATGAGCAGAGTCAACTCTTCAAGTTGAGGTATCAAAAAGCGGCGAGGTAACAAGAGAAATGACAAGTGGACAAAAGTGGAGGTCAGACAAATAAACACTGCAAAACTGAAAAGTAAGAAACTACTGATGCCAGGACATGAGAAAAAAAAACTCTTTAAAAAGCCAGAAAGACTGGCGAGGACACCCAGTGAGGACTCTCGCCAATTAATCTGTCCTCTGCTCGGGCTGCCTCCTGCCTCCCTCTGAGCGGGGTTTACTGAGCACTCTGTAATCTTCCCCCCAAAAATACCCCTTCAGGAGACACTTCCTAAGGCCTCACCATATCTCTGCAACACAGTTGGTCGGCATTGTGGTCCCGGCTTAGAAGCAAAGCTGCCCAGATCTTGGCTGCACATTGAATAAAATCATTGGTGTCTCTCACTGCCCAAAGAAAGAGAATTTGGAAACCTGGCATGAACAGGAAGGGTACTTATCATGTATTTTTAGATATTTTAATACAGTCAAGACACGCAACATATTTATTAATATTTGGCATTCATTTCTGACACTGAATAAGCATTTCAACTATTAATATTGTCCCGTTTATTATAATCTAGAATCGGGGCTTTAACTTTTTAAGCATGTTTGTTACGGTCCTACAGTTGGGACCACAGCAACAATAATCTCCCGCAAATACAGCCAATAAAAATAGGATAATCAACAAACTATTTCAATGTGCATGTGCGCTTGTTAGTATTGTTTCAAACAACTCTTTAAAGGAACTGTATTCAGCATTAACATTAATATAGCAGCAAACAACTATTTGCTATGTAAAGATATAACGGAGTGATTTCTACTTGAGCAGAGGATGAAGTCGCTCTCCCTCTCAGTTGTAATCCGAGCTGCTCCTTGCTTTCATGTCCGTGCACGTCGGTGTGGCCCACCGGCGAGCTCCCGGCTATGGAGGACCGTAAATGACTTCATTATAAATAAATAAATGCAGGAATAAATACAGGAATAAATAAATAAATGCTTAAATAAATGTATAAATAAATAAATAAATAAATGCAGGAATAAATAAATAAATGCTTAAATAAATGTATAAATAAATACAGGAATAAATAAATAAATGCTTAAATAAATAAATACAGGAATAAATAAATAAATGCTTAAATAAATGTATAAATAAATAAATACAGGAATATATACATATAAGTTATACCTAAACAGGACATCATTAAATAAATCTATTTCTACATTTCTGTATTTCTTCATTTATTTATGCCTGTATTTATGTGTCCACACGTATTTCTTCATTTATTTATTTCTGTATTTCTGTGTCCTTGTATGCAAATGAGCTGGGGCGGTCCGAACCTCATTATTAAACAGGATTGGTCAAGTAGGAGAGCCAGACAGAAGCAATCGATCCCTTCACATGGCCCCTGTAGATGAAGTCAAAAAGCTGTCTAGGCTAGGGTGACCTTATCCAACACCAAAAAGGAGGACACTATGCAGTATTTTGTGAGGCTGTGAATAATTGCACAGGAGGGGTGCAGTTTGATTTTATTAAGTGTGAAGAAAGATGTGAGCCTTTTTTACTGTAATTGATCTCCTTGGAGCAGGCCTGGCCAACCCGCGGCTCCCGAGCATGCTCTTACGTTCATATTGAAGTTTGTGTTTGTGTTATTTATTTATTTTTATTTTTAAATCTTTTTATTGATTTTGCAAAAAATACGTCGACCCATTTAATGCGGAGACGGACTGTTTGAAAGCCCCGCTAGTCACAGCACAAACACGTCATCACCTGTTTGTCTGATGGGTCAGAGCAGAAGTAGCTGCACCAGTTTAGCGCTCAGCACTGCATGAGCACTACGTGGAAAAGGAGGAGGAGGAGGAGGAGGAGGAGGAGGAGGAGGAGGAGGAGGAGGAGGAGGGGGGCTGTCGGGGCGAAATTCTCACAATAACTCAAGTACCCCGTCATATATCAAACACATTTGGGGGGAATTGATGACAGAGAGAGTCATTTTTATTCTTAAATACTGAATGAAGAAAAACATTGGGCTCCAGCAGAAGGGGCACTTTTCTCATCCAGGGCAAAAGGGCAGGTTGAGCACCACTAGGGATCAGCGGATCATTTATAAAAGTCCTGCCGGGATCAGGCTGCTCTCGCCGGGACTCACAGTCCCTCAGCAGGAACTCAACTCGTCGGCGTATCTTTTTAAGTCGGCTGATTCTTGAATAACCGATCACAGATTTGATGCTTAAACAACTAACTTCTCGCCTGAAAACATCCTAAAAGTACATGTTGTGACTCAACAACAGTAGTATTCAGAGAACGTCAACGTTCAGTTGTGAGTTTCCTCATCAAGTACAGAGAAGAACGCGTATTGAGAAACGGCCGCTGGAGACATCTTAACGCTGATTGGCCAAGACTCATCAAAGATCTTCTATTATGAAGATCACGACCACTCCAATCTCAGAAACGCTGGCCGGCCAGTTCACATATTTTGATTTCAAAACGGCGAATTTCGCCGTAAGGTGACAAGTTTGCAGGTCTGCAAAAAGGAGGACAAATACGCGTCCGGCTTGATGCTGCGCCGGACGCCGGACAGGGCATTGAAAATCCGGACTTCTGCTAACGGTTAGCTGAGCTTGCCAACTTCAACAACATGTGAAGGCAGAAGTAGTAGAGCACAACATACCAGGAGCGATCACACTCCTGTGACCAATCATGCTTTAGACAGAGGTTCGGACCGCCCCAGCTCATTTGCATACAAGGACACAGAAATACAGAAATAAATAAATGTATAAATACGTGTGGACACATAAATACAGGCATAAATAAATGAATAAATACAGAAATGTAGAAATAGATTTATTTAATGATGTCCTGTTTAGGTATAACTTATATTTATATATTCCTGTATTTATTTATACATTTATTTAAGCATTTATTTATTTATTACTGCATTTATTTATACATTTATTTAAGCATTTATTTATTTATTCCTGTATTTATTCCTGCATTTATTTATTTATACGTAAGTCATTTTCAGTCCTCCATACCCGGCTGCCGCCCTGCTCTGTTCTCACACGGCTGATGACGCGGTCCCCACCGACAGCGTGGCACCCTTCCCTCCGGCTGCCCCTCAGGTGAGCGCTGATAGCTCTGTCAGCACTTTCATCTAGTTTGCAATGCTACCAATGAGCTCGCCATTCACATGTTGAGAGCCGCTGAGAAAGGCTCCCGATTTCAGATCTTTTCAACTTATTTGCAAATCATGCATGTAACATTAAAGCAGTTAAGTGTGTAGAAGCCCAAATAAAAATACTGTGCATCTATCGAGGAGTATGGGGTTTGAGTGAGACAGCACTTGGTTGTAACACTCATGGGGACACTCGGATTGCAAATGGTCACACGTAAACATTTCCCTGAAGAGAGAGAGGAAAACATGTCAGGGACATGGCGGCGCACAGGGAGTGTGGGTTGCAGGAGCCTTTCTCACCTCTGGACCACTGCAGCGCTCCCTCTCTTCCCCTTCACTACACCATGTTGGTCACTCTAGCTGCTGCCAATGGGGAGCAGCTTATCACATGACCTGCCCAGAAGCTTTATGAATTATGCGGCCTGAACAAACATACAAGTCACGGGGTCACTCGAGGAGCAGACTGTTTTTAGTTTTTTCTTCCCTCAATCCTGTTTCTACCTCTGGAAAAGGATGGAGTGGACGGACGAGGAAGTGAAAGAATAAAAGGAGAAGTGGAATAATTGACAGATATCAGCTGGTGTTCCACTATCGAGGTCCACAGAGACGTGACATGCTCCCAGCCCTGTTGTTCTCCACCTCAACACACACACACACACACACACACACACACACACACACACACACACACACACACACACACACACACACACTCACACACACACACCCCGATGCCCCCAACTCTGATCACCACCTCCTGAGTGCCCAGCAGGAGACTAGGGGTGATCTCACAGCAGTATGACAGGACAGCAGAGGCCCCGAGGTGGGGGGTCAGAGGGACGACAAAGGTTAGTGGATGGTAAGGCATAATGAAAGTGTGTGTGTGTGTGCGCGTGTGTGCAGGGGAGGGGGTGGTGTGGATTCATGTGTCTCCATTAACAGTAGCCAGGCCTGAAGATCAAGCCAAGGGCACTCCAGCCAGCCACTCCTCTAGCCAACCTTGTCTCCAGTGGATCACGGTGTGTGTGGGGAGTGGGTCTGTCATTGTATCTGTGTGTATGTATATGTGTGTATGTACATGTGTGTGTGTGTGTGTGTGTGACTCACCTATGACCAGCCCGGCTAGCTCGGAGGCAGCTCTTTGTCTTTGTGCTGACAGGGTGAAGATGATTGAACGCTCTGCTCCTCCAGTTTTACGCCACAGAGACCAAGAGCTTTACACACAGTGGATACACATTTGTTATACTACATACTGGAGCCTCACTCGGTTTCTGCACATCAGCACTCGGAACATATTCATTTACAAATGCAATGCAAGTAGAAACGTTAAAGAATTTGGCCGATAGTGTTAAAATCCTACTATGCAGCAATATACATTAAGATGTGGTTCCTTTCTGGATGAGTGATACCCTCAGCCTAGAGGGATTACAGTATATTAGACTATTATTAGTTTTAATCATCCACTAGAACTCTCACAAATTCAAACGCTATCTACGTCTGCTTTAACACCACATTGCCCTGTCCTTTTGCTGAGAAAAGCCTAAATGGTACAGAGTTAGAAAATGTTTTAAAATCCCTACGTGATGTGTACGCTTGAGCAGAAATGAAAGAAGTGTGTAATCATAGTGTGAATATTAGCTGTAGTTTTGTGGACATAACTACTTACATAACTGTAACTGTGACGCAGGGAATAATGATTGTTTTATGCGCCTCTGTGTGCAAGAAAATCTTCTTCAGCTCTTGTACACGGTGGTGCGTGATTGCACTGGGAAAGAAAGAGATAAAACAGTAATGAGTGGATGAGTTTATTTGCAATCAATAGGCTGAAAAAGATCTGCTGAAGCTTTTATAGGATCAGCAATCAAGAAAAACAATAAACCTCTACTCCTGTCGGAAGAGCTTCCATTGCCTACTGCAGAAAAATGTTTTGATTACATTTCATTGAATACAGCAAGTTCTTTAAAAAAAAGATTGAAATAAAAACCTGAAAAAGCTATGCAAAACTCTCACAGGTTTTTACAATATCCTGTACAGGACTAATAGACATAAACAATCATTACAAACAAATTCAACGTACTTCACACATTAACATTTTTGCATTTAATTATGTTTTTGCATTTCTATTATCACGCATTAACAATGTGGTCAAAGCAATCCCATAGATGGAGCTATTATGAAGCTTAGAACATAGGTATACAGCTGAAACAATTAGCCAATTAAACTATTGACAGTCAATTTATCTGTAACTTTTTTGATCCGCAATTACTTTAGTTTTTTTCTGTAAAATATGCCAAACATGCTTTGAATCCAACGGTTGTGACCGTAAATGTAATATCTTTGTGTTTTTAACCGCTTCTCTTTTGAAGTGGTTTATAAAGACATAAGCCCGGGCTGGAGGAAACCTTAAAGGGCACTTCTCACTATTTTAGGACCTATTATAGACCAAATGATTAGTTAAGAAATTGACTCAATGATGAAAATAGCTGTGCCACCCGACACAAGTCAATCAAATCTTACAATGACTGATTAAAGTACTCCACTTCCCTCCTTCTTTGCAGGAGCACGAGATGGTGGTGGGCAGCAGACGGCACTGTGTGTCCTCCTCTCCCATAATATCATATTGCTAAGGCTGTTGATACCATTATGTGACAAGTGTGTTTTGAAATATGGAGTTTGGCTCGTGTCCCTGGAGAGCCTGTGCAGTTGGAATGATTAGTACGGCATGTAAGCAGCCTGTATCTTGTTGAGCCAGACAGACAGGGAGCAGATGTATGTGTGCTGGGCCTTGTGATCAACACACGGGCCGCGAGGCTCCCGCTATACTGCCGGGTTATAAACGCACCGCTCTGTTTCCAGGGAAATAAGGCAAAACACAACACAAGTGTATCCAAATGACATACACGTGTGAAAACATGCTCAGAGAGAAGCCAAGAAGCAATACAAGAGGTTTGTGGCTAAATTGATAAGGTAAACAAAATCAGATTTATAGTGTGCGAATAGATTATCCATTTCGTTTTTACAGCCACACGCTCACAAATGCACATAAACAGTCCCATAAAAACAATTACAAACAGTTGCCACTTGAATACAACTGACCCAAACAGCATAAGGAAGCTGACGGAGGCAAATTAATTTAATTGGCTAAAACATTGTCTTTCTCTCTCTCTCTCTCTCTCTCTCTCTCTCTCCTTCTGTAAAGTCTCCAGTGTGTAAGACGTTATCAGTATTCGTCTGTGGTCGTCAGCAAACTGAGAGAGTGGTGTGACAGTGACCCTCTGGGTGCACACAGTCCCACTGCCTCCTCACGCTGCCCGCCTTCACTCCCATCCCGCCAAAGGCTGCCGGTAATTAAGAGCCACACACTAGGAGAAGTGTGTGTGTGTGTGTGTGTGTGTGTGTGTGTGTGTGTGTGTGTGTGTGTGTGTGTGTGTGTGTGTGTGTGTGTGTGTGTGTGTTCATCTATGAATGGAGCAACACAATGAGTGAGTATTATCGTCGGAGGTAATAAAGCGAGACATGGACAGATTAAGCCTGAAAATAAAATGGAAAATCAATTTTTTTAAATATATAAATATGGAAATATTTCTGTGTAAAGTGGCTATATTTTATATTTTTCTTCTTTGTCGGTAGTGAATAAAACCGACTGTCTGTGTGGCCAACGCTGAACATCCCTCATCCTATCCCTCTGTGCCATAGAGCTCCAAAAACCACATCAACAAAGCCATTGAACTGGGTGACCTCTCCTCTGTTATGATGAACATGGCACTGTAGTTTATTATAAGTCAACGTTCAGCACCACAGTGCCGTGTCGGTACACAGGAGCCCTCACTCCAATTCCAACTCATCCCATTAGGTTGCAATTGCAAAAACTCTCTGGCCAGGACAAATATAGCAGTGGAGAACTTAATACTCTAACATTTGCACTTTGATGCTTCCTGTACAGCAAAACTGTTCTTTACTCTACAATTATACAAATGTTTTTAACAGTGCAAATGTGTTTTAATCCGTGAATGAAGATTGACCTCTGTTGCTCTCCTGAAGGTTTCTTCCCTTTTTTCCCTTTTTTCCCTTTTTTGGGGGGAGTTTTTCTTGATCCGATGTGAGGGTCCCGGGACAGGGATGTCGTATGTGTACAGATTCTAAAGCCCTCTGAGGCAAAATTTGTAATTTGTGATTCTGGGCTATACAAAATAAACTGAATTGAATTGAGTGGCCAACAAATATCTATCAAACACTATCAAATCCTGCTTGAATACTTTTTGGAAAAACAGCTACAGTTCTTCTAGAAATTAAACTTTATATGTATGTCCATCTTTTTTGTAATTACATAGAAGATAATGGGGTTTAGGGCTACAGACAGGCAGGTGTGTTCGAAAAGTATTGAGAATCAGACTCCCGCCTTTTTTTACTTTCATTTTTTTCTTCTGGGGTTTATTGCCAATAAGCACAATGTGCAAATCATATATTTTTTTTCAAGGCCAATGCAGTAAACCATTTACAATGGTAACGATAACAGTATGCACCCTGTATATCACATACAGAGAAGTGACGGAGATCCTCACCTTCAATGCATAATGGCGCCCTAAACAAGTGCATGCTGAGTAGACATGTTCATCCAATGTTCGCCAGAGTACATTACGGTTTACTGTGTCAGCCGTCTTCTATTCACATTTTCCTTCCCTGTCTCTTCACTCTGTTTCCCTAATGTAGGTGTCAGATGAGGTGAGAGAGGAAGATGATGGGCTTCACTTCCTGCAAAACACCCTCATCAGTGTGTTGCATCGATTGCATTAGTATCTCCTCCTCGCCGATCAATGCCTCTCTGTGCCGTCCTGAGCTGTGCTCAACATGCAGAGCTTCACCTTCATCATCACAGGCAAACTAAACTGCTGGTTTGTCTCCATTGTCTATGACATCTCACACTAATATAAATACGTTGCCATTGATTTCACGATGAAATGAAAATACGATCAGTCATATTTATAGTTTTTTTTTTCCTTTTCCTTTGTATTTTCCTCATTATTGAGGGGTGAGAACAAGTGCAGAAAGATCAGGAATTACTGCAATAGTTTGAGCCTCAACCCAGAGATCATTTCTCCATCTCCCAGCTCTCTCAATGCCGGTGACATGGAGGCAGCTGTTGGCTGAGATGGAAAATATGAGCTCAGTTAAAAAGACCCATTAGAAGCCAGCAGCAGGGGCTCAATTGAACAAATAGAAACGCTGTGTCCTTTTGGTTTCCCATTGCCGACTGAACGCAATTCTATCAAAAGGATAAACAGGAACATGGGAACACGCGCACACACGTACAGGTACGGGGATGTGATCCATAAATTAGCCCAGCTCAGTGTTCGAGTTACTGCATACTAACGTAACATTTTCATTGTCTGTGAGCTTTTGTTTAGAATCACTGTCTTTTTTTTTTTGCTCCACAAAATGAGAGGATTTTCCTCCAATTACTTTTACAGATTCTGCAGCCAATGTATTATCCTGTTATCCATCCCTTGGCTTCCTTTTTATTGTTTTGTTTTTTTTACCAGTAAACTCACTACACCATAACAATTGCCACCTGCAGGTTACTGTAAACCATTTTAGTCCTGACCTCCTTTTGCTCTGTATGTCTCACACCAACACAATACTTACTGGACCGTACTGCATCCCATCTCCTCTCCTCCTCCTCCTCCTCCTCCTCTTCATCTGTCAACTTACTGTCACTGTCCCGCTCACCTTATGGCGCTGGGATGTGTGCTGAAATCCTCAGAGAAACTTCTCCCTCCTCCCTTTCCCCTAACTCCCGCAAATTTATTAATATGATTTACATAAAGTTAAAGTTCTCCTGGCAGCCAAGAGGCCGCTCTAAAATAAGCTGTGGTGGTGACAGAGCCAATGTGTTATGTCTGTCCTCGGCCCGGGGGGCTCCAGGGGCTGCTGGGTAGGGAACGGCGAGGAGGGTCCCCGGGGGTCGCTGGCCTGGAAATGACACAGAGTGAGGGAAGAGCCCCCATACTTCCAAATCAGTCATCTCATCTGCAGGGGGAGAGGAGAAAGGACAAAGACGCATCGGCCCACCGCCGGGCACACACACACCCACATACACACACACACACGCGCGCACACACACGCACACACATAGACACACGCACACGAACACACTCACCATGGGAAATGCATGCGCGGCCTTTCTCGCACACACAGACACAAACATACACACCATGATAAAATATTATGTGGGATTTTTAAATATGGCTTTAAAAAGGATTATTCTGGGTACACATGGGTTTGTGTATTCATACAGCTCCAATTGTTTACTTACGTCTGCTTGTATCGAGCTGTGCAGATAGTTTGGGGGTGTAAAGGTCAAGGTTACTAATATTGTCACCCTTATAAGAAAATTGTCTTGGATTTAAGACAATTCTGGGATAAACATGTCACAAAAGGCACTTAATAAATGTGCAAACACTCTACTCATAAAAAAATGTGTAGAAAACGCAGTTAGAAATCCCTGAGCTCACTCCACCATAATACTGTGTGTGTTAATCGTGTCCAGGTTTTTGAGATTTGGGGATGATGACCGTAAATAAAATGATATCCTAAAAAATGTAATCTGAGTTCTAGGATCTGGCTTTAGTACATTTGAGTTAAAGGGCCCATAATCATGTTTAAGTCACCGCCACGCTCTGCCTTCTGACAGGAAGATTGCAACAAAATCAATCGTTAACACGACCCAATAACCACCACATCTGCCCGTGATGTGCTGAAAATAGTAGTGTGCGGTGTAGCTTACCTACCACAAGGTCAATATCTGCCCCCACCTGATGGCAGCCAACTGATCTCAAACTACACTGACAGCTTTTTGATGGGATGATTTTTGAGAAACCGCCTGCAAAGCCCTGGAGGTTTGGGCCAGTAGCACATGGGAAATACAATCCAGTGTAAAATGGGACAGAGGAGGCTTTTTTTTCTCTTTAAAAAAAGAGCCAAATCCCCCTTGGGGGACACACAGCACTCAAAGCCGTCAAAAGAGAGCTGAAACATGTGAAAATCAAGAGCTGTGGAAAGCATTTTGTGACAACCGACCATTTTTTCTCAGGAAGAATAAGTAATGCTAGAAATACCTCGGCATGGCCCGTGTTACTCTTTGGCATTACCCCTCACAGCTGTGAAATTACCTTAATGTTTCTCCTCTGAGCCGCATGACGAAGAAAAGGCAAAATGTCAACACCTAGGTTTCCCTGCAAATATTTAAGAAAACTGTGACGAAGGGAGAAGTCCTCAGAGAGAGAGAGATAAAGAAACACAGAGAGGAGAGAGAATTAGCTGAAACACTCATGTAACATTTTCCCTGATGCTTCATCTTAATTACCGCCGTGCAAGCCATGCAAATCCGATTGGCCGTTTATGCCAGGAAATTCATAACCACAGTGCGATATTAATTACTCCGGTAGGATTCGTGCTGTATTTGATATGCACAAGGCATCGCGGCCATTACCAGCCTTGTGTTTCAGCATCAGCCCTGCGTGTCAGTGGTAATCAAATCTAAACGTTGACAACAACACATTCACCAATCAATATAGGATGGGAGGGATCCTTTGATGGGGGAATTTTAATCTCTTTTTCCTCATGCGTGTGTCTTAGTGTGTGTGTCAATATCCTGTTAGCATCTCTCTCACACACACACACACACACACACACACACACACACACACACACACACACAACTCTATTCTATTATTTCTCTCCAACATTGCTCATTGGATTTCCTCATTTAAAGTGCGTCTTTTATGTTCTATTGTTCGTAAAGCCATTAGATTAGGTTGAGTCAAAGGCCATTACAACTCACGGCTGTTCAGTGAGAGCCGGTATCTGCTGAATTTGTGGGCGGAAAGGGAAGAGAAGATGCTCACTGGGGTTATCACATGCTGTTCCCATTGCTCCTAAAGTATGAGACAGAGTAAGATGAATGGAAAGAGTGCGAATGAGTAAACAAAATGAGAGTAAAGAGAGAAAACGGAATGAGAATGATGGACGGATGACTGATGGAGAGAGGAAGTGGCCTTTAACTCCATGAATGGAGCAACACTGACCTCTGCTGGCCAACACATCTTTCTTGTCAGTGTTTGTTACACACTTAAACTCTCCCACCAGTGGCTTTAAAATTGCTTCCTTAAATCATCCAGCCGTGTGAGCGAGAGGGAACATAGATCAAACACGCTGAGGAGTAGAAATAATAAGGAAAAAAAAACACAAAGCCCTGTGCCAATTACTGGCTCAGGTTCTACATTGCTCTTATAAAAATGTAATCAATCACCCGCTCCAATGAGGGCCACCCACAATGAAGTCTGCCGTTTAACACCCCGCCGCCACAGCCACAGGGAAAGGTCACCTGGGTCGAGGGGACGGTACAATCCTGTTAATAACCTGGCTACAGTGCACGCCTTTGAGTGAACTTGGAAATGAGAGATTCAGAGAGAAGAACGCACAAGATGACAGGCCGGGTTTTTACGCTCATCCATATCCATAAAACCATTCATCTTTCCCTTCAGGACCCCCTGGCTCCACACAATTCTGCTCTAAAAGTGGCAGTTGATTTTCAGACGGGCGTCGAGAATGCCACCTCGAGCTGAAAGCAGTTGGAACGCGTTGAGGAGGAAAGAGGGGCGGCCCCCGGGGTCCTCGAAGGCCCAGACATGCTCATTAACACACGGCTATATAGGGTGCCACAGACAACAAAGAGCAAGAGGCTGGTGAGACTGAACAGTTATTCATCCAATAACACATATTAAAGGCTTAAATGTGACGTACAAGAGTCACATAAACATGATGCATACACACCCACACACACACACATGCAATTTCTGTCTTCCACTCAGTTTAATTTGACTGTCCACAAACTTTCTGTTTGTTCATCATGTGTACAAAAAAGATCCAGCTCATGAGCAAACAGCTATCAGAGATCATTACAAAACTATACACCCTCTGTGTGTGTGTGTGTGTGTGTGTGTGTGTGTGTGTGTGTGTGTGTGTGTGTGTGTGTGTTCCCGTCTCACAGTCATCCTCTAACTCCGCTAATGATGCACTGGCACGCACCATGTAGCTGCGTAGCCGCTCACAGAGCTGGCGTGAGTTAATGGCCCTGGCACCCCACGCCCACGGTAAAGTGATACATCCAACTGGCTTAGTGGCATGAACACAGTCAGGACTGAACAGATGCCACTCATTTCTGCTGGCCAAAGTGACCCAGCAATCAGCTGGCTAAACACCTAAAAAAATCTCAGCAGGCTGGTAATGAAAGGAAGGAATGCTCTGCTGGGCGGCAGCGCAGCGTGGAGCCTCGCCACAGTGGCAGCGTTTCTCTCCCCTCTGTTCTGCTTGTCCTTTTCCTGCTCTTGCCAGTTTTAGCGCTGATCCTTCCTTAGCTGATATTTCGCTGACCTCACTCAGTCGCTCTATTTCTGACCTCGTTCTCCTCCTCTTGTCTCGTTCTCACTCTCATTTTGCCATTCTGTCTAATGTCTCGTTTGCTTTTTCTATCACATGAAACACTCACTTAGGATTTTTTTTGTCCTGCCCTGCCATCCTCTCCCTGGGCAGCACTGGTGTGTGTGTGTGTGTGCGTGTGCGTGTGTGTGCATGTGCGCGTGTGTGCGTGTGTGTGCGTGTGCGTGTGCGTGTGCGTGTGTGTGTGTGTGCGTGCCTTCCTCTGTGCTTTATGTGTGTTTGTGTGGCTGCTAGCTGATGTACTCTATGACATATTGAGGTAATAAAAACCTCCTCCGCAGGGACGGCTGTGGCCCACTAATTAAACACCTCCTAAGCGACCTTATTGCAGGCGCCAGTTGCCATAGAATCCGAAAACGTCTTCTGGGGCCTGCGTCAAACTGCATCTCCCATCTCCGAATTACAGGACAGAAAGAAAAGGGTAACGGAACAGAAGGATGAACAATCAAGGTCATTACTTATAATTATTGTCAATAATTATATATAATTATCACACTTATACCGATATAACATTTTTATTGTACACCTCGTCTCCTAGTCGAAATGGAGGTATTGACTTGCAAGATGCAGACATGTTTTTACAGTTCTATCGACTGCATTTCCTAACAATGCACCTAATAGACAACACGTAAAGCTTTACCAAGCCTCTTCTCGAGAAGGGTTGTTTTTTGGGCAGGGAAATGTGACTGTAACTCCTTCCTCAATTAGTTAACCGCTGGACTGGTTTTCAGTGTCTCGTTTGTCCTTTAATGTTTGTTCCTGATGACAAACCTCTCGATGGATTTGATCTCTTCAAAACAACATAATTCAAGGAATTTCTTGAAATTCTGGCTGGCATTCAGAGGGCTAATATTTACAGCGAAACAGAAACCTCAGAAAAACCAGAAAGCATGTGCAGCAAGGACTGAACAATCTCCAAATGTTTCTATAACTGGCAGTGAGAAGTTAGCAAATACATGTAAAGTAAACACTGAGTCAAAGGAATCCGTGTGTGTGTGTGTGTGTGTGTGTGTGTGTGTGTGTGTGTGTGTGTGTGTGTGTGTGTGTGTGTAAGTAAGTAAGTAAGTAAGGGTCAGGCCTGGTGAATGAAGGTGTCC
>JBAMJR010000043.1:1547500-1692500 GCA_038501785.1 Myoxocephalus aenaeus | reverse complement strand
ACTTGGACTATGACTTTGTTACGACATGCTATGCTATGCCTTATTTATGACCTTAAGTACTAGAGTAATAGCAAACGGGTAAGAAGAAACAGTTCAGTTCGATCTTCAGACGTAAGAGTCATAAGAGTTCTTGGACTTAGGGCTAAAGCATAAAGAGGATCAAAAGTCAACAATGCATTCAAACATTATATATGCAGGCCTTGACTTAGCATATACAATATAAAGGATAATTTGATGGTTCCAAGTGTGCAAAGATTTGGAGTCTGTCTTGCAAATGAAACTTCATATTTGTGTCAAACAAACATCCCGTTCTGCAGAGGAGCATGTTGTGACATTTCAGACTGCTTAAGCCCTTTTTGATTAACTTTTGCTCAGATATTAATATTAACACTCCAATGGGAATCACATGATACCGGACCTGTACACGTTCTAACGAAGACGTGGCAAATGTGGAAATTGCCTATGTCCAGTGTTATCTGGCATCATCCCTCAGTGTATTCCCTGAGCAAATAACAAAGCATCACATCTGTACTTCAAACCTAAAGGCCACTGTAGGATGCTCAGGTGTGTGTGTGTGTGTGTGTGTGTGTGTGTGTGTGTGTGTGTGTGTGTGTGTGTGTGTGTGTGTGTGTGTGTGTGTCCTCGGTTCACTGTGTTCTGTAAGTTTGATCTCACTCGAGGGAGGGGAGCGTTACATTGGTAGCCTGTGCTTGCTCAACTCCCTGTGCCTATCTAATCTCTGCTGCTCTGAAATATCCCATTCAATTTCTTCTGTTGATAGATGCCAGTGCTCTTTGAGCCCTCTGGGAGCACATTCTTTCCTTCCCACTTGTCTCCGACTCTTAGCTTGTGAGACCTCTCGAGATTCATCAGGTCGACCACCTATTGTCGGGAAAAAAACTGAGATCTGATTCTAAAAAGGTCAGGAAAAGGGCTAATAATCAACATTGAGACAGCAGATGAACACAAAATGTTTGTAGCTCAAAGACTGTATGCGTTTTGGAAAACACATACCGTTTTTGAGCTACAAACATTTTTATATTTAGGGAACCACACTGATTGCTTGGCTCCCAGAGGTGCTGCAGGGACGTGGAAGGAGAGTTTGGTCGTAGCTTAAGTACATCCACCAGGCAGCAGCAAAAGTCAAGAGCCGTCAATGAGCAGCGGCCTGCAAAGCCCTGAAGCTCCGCCCATGCTGCTGCTGCACAGAGCAATCTGCGCTTGTTTGTTCAAAGTTTAATTAAAATTGAACATGTTGCACATCCAAACTGCGCCACGCCCTCCATGGGATGCAAACACACACAGATACACAGGCAGGTTCCTTGCTCTATAGTGAGATGGTGATACATGGTAATCCTTAAGAGAGGAGTAAGACACTCAATCACAGCTTCTCTCCGTTTTCATGGACTCACTTTTCATTCTTTTTTGCCAACATGGATGCCACTTAGTCCGTTTCATTTAGCAATTAAAGCAAATATATAGCATCCTGCTCAGGTGTCTTGAGCGAGACACTAAAACCCAATATTCCGAACTTCAAGGGAAAGAGAATTTCTCTCCGGAGGAACCTCATGTGAATCTCAGGGGAGATGTGACTTGAGTGTATTGACAACCGAACCACATAACATTGCAGCTATATTCATACTATACAATTACTACAAAATAAAGCATAATACAAAACTGCCTCAAAGCATGTTATTCATAATTTTGTATAACTACAAGCCCCTCTGGGGGACCCGGAAGTCTTTTTTTAATGTATTTTTTACCATTGAGCATGGAGGACAACCAGCATGGAGAACATTGTAGGGAGGCTCAGCCAGCGAGAGGGGAACCGGAGGTGAGAGGAAACATAATAGTGATAAACAGATTCCCGGTCACAGCGCCCATTGCCTCGCCTCTGGGGTACCTTTCCACCTTGTCATGTCCAGAGACCTTGCCTAACACTCAGCGAAGGGACGGGAGATAGCACCAGTGTGTGTGTGAGTGTGTGTGTGCGCGCCTGCATTTCTAATTTATTGGCCCACTGATTTGCTGATGCGTGTGGAGCTGCATTCAGCTCCGAGCACCCGCCTGGAACACCCGGGCGTTGCTTCATTAGGTGCTCACGCCCTTAAGCTGCTGACATTTCTAAACTTGTTCCCCAGTCTTCTAATTGTCGTGAAAAATTGGACACAGCCACCAACACCGAGAGGCTACGTGGTAGATCTCGATTTGACGCCTTTTCTCTCGTGTCTGTGTGTCATTTACCTCGAAACTTTACAATGAGCAATGAAGGGAATGAGACTATTCCTCCTCCTCATTTGGGATACAAACTCACCCACAACAAATATGTTTGACTTCAGTATGTATATGTGTGTGTATATATATATATATATATATATATATATATATATATATATAAAATAAAACACAAAAGTAAGTAAAAAAGGATTTATGGAGGTTAACAATAGAGTTATCCATGATTTCAGAGGTACATGGTTTGCCACATGTGTGTATAAGATGTAATCAAATGAAATACAGGTCTTAAACAAAACAATGCTTCAATTATCTGGTTAACAGGATCCGAAAAGCTGCCATCACCTTGGAATATTACATTACGTTTCATTTAGCTGACGCTTTTATCCAAAGCGACATACATTATTGCTCTGACACCGTCGACACAGCAACGGGGAGCAATTAGGGGTTAAGTGTCTATCGACATGGACTAGCTGAGCCGGGGCTCGAACCACCGAATATAAAACTTATAGTATCAAGATTTAGGATTATTTTTAATACATTCTCTCTTTGTCACCCACTCCAACAAACACACTCACATGTGCAAATACACACAGCAACAAATCAATTAACAGTGCTTGCAAATCCATTCTCGTCCAAATAACAAATGTCACTGCTAAATGTCAAGACAGAATTATTCTTACAGTATTGTGGCACAAACATCACATTTTATAACGTGTTTAAGCATAAATGTTCAAATTAAATAAAGACTGACAACAATTTTAAAACACTATTACCATAAAACTGCAATTAATAGCCCAAGCCTCAACCGGCATCTATTTGGGACGATTAATTGAAAAGAGAGGGATGTACAATTTCACGTTTTTAATCAATTTGTCGGCATTTAGCCTTCACTGTGGTCAAAACAAATATATTAAGAGGGCGGTCTAGTAGCAATCTAACAGCACTATAAGATTACATTTATAAAACCCTAATGGCACAAAATCATATACATTTTTTTTTTGGGTGACAAAATATGACAGCGTTTTTAAACATCAATAGAAACTTTGAATGTAAAAAATAAATGGCATTGGGTCTACTCCGGTAAATTTGAATGAATAATACTTTGATGCTCGTGGTTTCCGTAAAATTAACTGAACGATTTAATTGTGGAAAATCTAACCAATCTCACGATGCGTGGCATGTCCATATTGGAATAAGTCAGCCAGAGTCTAATCGAGACCGGCGTTAAAAGGGCTCCGTGACCCAATTGGTGCTTGGCTTTTAATTGACGTTTTAAGGTATGCAACACTTCAGGTTTTGTTACAAGTTGTGCACTAGTAAAGCATATAGTTTCACTTTAAATACTTCCATGTCTTTGCTGGCTGCTACAGTATTTCATGTGCAAAACCAGTTTTATGATTTCATGACAGTCTCCTGAGGTTATGTACATTACGACAATAACAAATAACATGAGACGGATTAAAATACCGTGCAAGGAACAGCTCGGAATTTGAAGACAAAGTATTTGTTCATGATCATGTGAGAGAAAAGTGAACAATAACTGATACTGAAGCATTCCTTGTGACTTGAGAATTTTGCACAAACAAGCATGTGACTCGTTTCTTACTCAAACTTCTGCTGAAGATACTAAAAATAGTCCTGAAAACATCAAATTGATGTGGAGACACAGTAACATCCCTCCAATGAATACATGAAACAAACAGAAATGCCACATTGCCGTCATATTTTCTCCATCGTTTCCCACAGTTTCAGCTTTGAGTCTGTTAAAACAGTGTCATGTCGTCGGACTGTCTTCTCCTGCAATAATTAAACGGCACCTCCTGACTGGCGAGTTACATTTAATTTGCTTTCTCTGGCCATGGATCTCTCTGGGCTCCGTTATTCTCTTTAGGCTGAGGCGCTCACTTGGTCCTGGTTCTCTATGGTCATTTGGTTCTGCTACCTGACCTCTGCTAGCTTCTCCTTCTCCAGCATGTAGTAGTTGTAGATGTTCATGAAGAAGATAAAGAGCCCTCCAGATACGATCACGGAGCCACACATGAAGAACATGTACTTGTAGCCATAGATGTCCACCAGTAACCCTGTGTGGAGAAGGGCAGAGGGGACAAAGAATGGATATTTCAATCCGAGGGAGCAACACTTGTACCCATTTTATGCCACACGATGTCTAAACAAAAACACGGTCGGAAATGTTGTAAACCATAAAAAGCCCCACACAATATGTCACTGAATAGTATCTCTATTTGACCACTTTACAAGTTTGAAGGTGAAGAGCAAGACCAAACTCTTGGCTTCTGTGTGTGTTTGAGGGATTGAGAAGTGAGCAGGGGCCAATTTGAGAAGAGCCATGTCGGAAATGACAGAGGGCCATTACACCCTTCCTGGCTCTGCCTGCATCTCTGGGAAGGCAATTTGGACGGCTGCTACCAAAACGAATCAGAAGAGAGTCCCATTCTCAGAGCCATAAATATCGAGCCAAAGTCTGCAGAAAAGTGACAAATGTAGTTTAGATCAGATTTAAGCCTCCAGGTTTTCCGGGTCTTAACCCCCCACGGCCCCCTTTAGGCGTGGAGGATCTCTCTGTCTCAGCATGTATGACGTCCTGTCTGTCTGTCCATCTCACTATATTACAATCCTTCCTTTTATACCACTTCAGAGCCTTAATGAAGCAATAAAAGAGTAATTTAACATAGGAATTATTTTGAGAAGGAATATGTTCTATTGTCTTGAAAGTCATAATAAATATGCACTATACCTGTCAAAATGATTTAACCATTTGTTTTACCAATCTCAAGTAAGTGTGCCAGGTTGTCAACAACACTCCCAACAGTGTAGAAGGCAACTTTATTGCATAGCAAGTTTCAGTATCTTATCAGAATCTATTAAATTAAAAAGGGCATTGTCCTGGTATGTCTCCTTAAGGAAGCCGATTGCCATCTTTACCACAAACAACGATAATGTGTGTGTGTGTGTGTGTGTGTGTGTTATGTACTATTAATGTCTTGTACTATACGAGGAGGGGTCACTTTGTATTTGGATCTCAATGCAGTCTGTACCATCTGATTGATAGCACTCATCTGCTGCGACAATGACATCACCCTCATTAGGTCAGCTTTTGATTGGCCGAGCGGTAATTAAATCCATCTGGCATGGTCACCTCTTTCTTTTTTTAATGTATTCACAGCTTAATTATGGCCCAGGTACAGGACTTCAATGGGAGTTTGAACTGAGCGTCATTAAACACCCAAAGCAAAAGGCTAATTACACCCACTTACCTCACTTCCTCCTAATTGGACTGACCCGGAGGTTTGGGGGTGCAGTAACAAGCGGACTTGTTGGGAGAGATATAACGATTGTGCCCTCTGGAGGAGAATGTGAGACGTGCAGGGAGGCACTTATTTACCCTATTTAATGAGCGCCTCAGAACAGGGTCGCACCAGACAAACTGGGGGGCCTATTCATTTTCACCTCATTAGAACTCGTTGGAGGCAAAGGAAAAGTTTGTCAGTGGGCCGATATGTACAGCTGATAAAGTCGTGCAGATACAGCGCTGCACGTCCTCAGTGTATTTACCTAGGTCACTACAGAGACAGCTCTTGAATGTTGATATATTGATTGGTGCACAAGCTGAATACCAAATTAGAACTTTTGCCATTTTGTTTATTCTGAGCCTGACAGTTTTTTAAGTACGTCACTTACTTATACAGTACTAGCACCATGGCTGAGAAAGGTAACTCTCTGCTTTTGAAAACGCACACTCATTCCACATACATGCATGTGGTTAATGTGATGGAGAATAAAATTGGCTAAAACTTGCATGGCGCATGTCATCTAGTTTATTCTTTCCACATGAGGATGAATGATGGCAGAGACCATCTTGAGGCCAATCAACCTCAATTAACTTTTGCAGTGCTAAAGATGGAGGATGTTCAACAGTATGTTGTACAGAGGCCCTCTGGGACAAATTTGTGAGTTTGGGTTGTGTAAATAACTTGACGTGGGCAGCAAATAACAACTAGTTTCATTATAGATTAAAATGTAGAATTCTGAAACTGTGAAAAGTGTCTGCTGCTTATGTTTCACCTAATCCTCTTGACTGACACAATCCACATGCCATTGCTCTATGATTACATACAACTTTGACATATGCAAAATGATTTTGTCTGCACTGCAAAGCCATATTCAGCTGGCTCCTTTTACTTATGTGGCACTTTGTTACACAACATGTGTCCAGCTCAGTGAAAATGGTTCGAGATAATTTCACAAGTCAGTAGTGACCTCAGCAGAAAGCAGCAATACCTCAATTCAAAGCCCTTTTGTCCTGTTGATGACAATTTGACACTTAAAAACGATTTGCTCTTTTTTCAGAGGCCGTTACTGTCATTAGATAGCATACTTCTGTTTTTACCGACTCAAGAGAAGAGTGTTTTATAGTGGGAGTTTTCAAAAGTGTACTAATCTCAAAAATGGCAGGGAAGCAGAGAAGGTAAACAATATCTTTAGGATTACACAGTTGTTTAGACCATGAAGGTAACTGTCCAACACTTCAATCTGAAGCCCTTTCAGAGACAGAAGACTGCTGGAGATATACTGTAAGTGACCGGATGGAAAAAGGGCTTTTTTTTTGTATTTGATTGGGTGGTGAACAAAAAGAGTTAAGCCGCTTGTAAATTGATGCCGAGCAATACAAGTAAAAGGGACTGTAACCAATTATATAAGTCCCCACTGACAACATGTATTGAAGGGACTCACTTCATGTTAACGATTCATATGATCAATTGAGGATAAAGGATTTAACCAGATACATAAACCTTAGCCTTCTGGTGCATTCACCTTTTAATATCTACTGTTCATGGTTAAAAACATATAATATTCTCATAGGGTTATTAAAAAAAAATTAAAAAAGAAGCACAGGGCTACAGTTCTGCCTCTCAATCTGTCCTTCAAAAATAGTTTGGCTCAGACTGGAATCACGGTTGGGTCATGCAGCCAGAACACAGCTTCATTCATTAGATCCAATGACTGCACAGGACACACAGGCAGAGAGTAACACACAAAGCCTTTGTGAGACTGTGTGTCAGTTGTTTTCAATATCCCATATCAAAATGTGAAGGAAAACGTAAAGCTTTTTAGCTTTGAGTTGTGATCCATAATTTGTATGGAGGCCAAATCCTGTAGTAGACTTCATACAAGCCTGAGCAATTGTTATTAGGGTCCGAGCGACTGACGTAGTCAGTCCCGAGAGGACCCTATTGAAATTGTTTATGATTACTTTTTTGTGCACCCCATAACAGCCTTAGTGATAAACTTACAGTAATGACAACCTAGCAAGAAACTTTAGTCTTCTGCAACACAGTCTGTGACCAAGTCAGAAAAACACACAAAGGGAGAAAGAAAGAATGTTGCTTTGCTGAAAGTCAGTGCTGCACTATTTACAAAGGAGCTTGCACCAAACTGGCTATTTATTTCTACTGTAAAAATGTGTGTGTTTGTATAAATGTGTACATGTCGGTCCTGTTATTTCAGTAAGTCAAACATTCTGACTATCTGTAAATGGACAGTTTATGGTCGATGTGCGCAGTTACCTGCAACAGGCGGTCCCAGCAGCATGGGGAAGCACTCGATGATGGTGACCAGTCCAACAGCACTGGGGAAGCGTTGATTTCCCATCAGGTCCATCAGACATTCGAATATTAGGGCGAAAACCATGCCAAAGCCCACGCCAAAAAATACAGCATATGCCACCAGGAAGGCATAGCTCTTGATCAGTGGGCACAGTAAGTGGCACGTGCCATTGAAAACCATGGCAAAGCCGAAGAAGTACTGGATCCTTGGCCGGATCCACTTGCTGCTGGCTATAAGGCCAGTGCCAGGCCGGACAAACATGTCGACAAAGCCCATAATAGAGAGCAGATAGGCTGCGGAGTACTCCTCTACGCCTTGGCTAATAGCATAGGCTGACATGAACACAATGGGTGCATAGGCACCGAAGATAAACATAATGTTCCCAATGAGGTAGATGACGAAGCCTCTGTCCTTGAAGAAGGTCAAATCCAAGAACTTCTTGGATTTGTTCATACAGCTTGTTTTTGGCTTAGTGCACTCATTTGGCTTTTCCTCAACTTTCTTCAGCTTCCGATGAGAAACGACAGGCCTCATCAAGGCCCCAGCAACGCAACAGTTGAGCATCAGACCCCCGAGGATGAGGAGACTCCCTCTCCAGCCGAACTTGTCCAGTAAATATTGGTTGACAGGGGCCATGATGCAAAGAACCACTGGGCTCCCAGCCATGGCTAGTCCGTTAGCTAAAGGACGCTTCTTCTGGAAATACTTGCTGATGATGGTGAGAGATGCATTGAGGTTTAAGGAGAGCCCACAGCCTGCAAGTACACGGATTGAAAAGACAAAAACACACAGTCACATTTCAAAAAGCCTCAGTGAGAAGACCTTCCTGAACCTAAACTCCAAAGGGTGCTCGTGAAATTAAAGCAAGTCTGATTCAGCTTGGTGCTCATTAAGGTTCCATTTCATTTCACATTTGCTGGCTAAAATCTCATTACAGGATGCTCAAATTATTTCAGGAATCATTTCTTCTTTTAAATAGAAGTAAGTGGGTAATACATTCACTCGCTTAGCTTTTTACCCAACAATTCTATTTAATAGCACCCTATTTTCCATGAGGATGAAGAGCTACAGGTAGATGGTTAGGGTGCTTCATTCTCTCTTTCCAAAGACAATTTAATTGTCTTCTCTGGTTTCATGATAACGGCTTTTTGTGAATATCTAATAGTGGGTCTATAAAGAGGATTTATAGAAAAAGTGTTAAAGGAACTCTCCACTGTTTTTCAACCTTATCGCCATGTTTACTGGTCGGGGTGATTATCAATACATAATATAAAGTCCCATCAGCTAACCACAGCCCCCAGGTGAGGCATGACAAGACATGCGACCCCCGCCCATGCAGGTGACCTAACCAAACAGTAGGACTCACTAGTGCCGTGATAAGGACACAATTCCTCATCAGCTTCCCACCAGCAAACACTGCCAGAGCCAGAGGTACCGCCACCTGGGATTTGAACCTCTGGGTTTCTGCTGTCACAAAAAGAAGATCAAACTAACCTGAATTGAATACTTCACTGCCGCCGAGAAAAAACAGATGGAAGCGCTCTATGAAGAGGGGTGCCCCATCCCTGCACACTGTCACTTTTGCACCTCACAGCGGAAAAGGTGTCTGTTCACTATTTAATGTTTCTACATCATAACAATTAAGCTGCCCTGGATTGTTCATACCTACTTCAAAATGACAGTCCCTCCTAAACAAATTAACAAGGGACAACAAAGAAAGACAATCAATCAAATTAGGCTAGGAGCTGAATATACAAGGATACGTATTTACCAAAAGCCACTCACGAAGTCTGGGATGTTTTTCATCATTTTGCCTATATGTGTGTGTATCTGCGTATGCATGTGTGTAAGCATATGTCTGAGAGGTGCGCCAGAGCACAGGGGAGCAGAGCAGGGCACACACATGCCCCCGGGCACCACACATGGCCCAGCCACTTGCTGGGCCTATTAATCCTTCACAACAGTCCTTGGCAGGGTAATGAGCCTCTCAGGGTGGCGGGAAGCCCCCATGTGACGACCATGATCGGAGCCTACGGGAGGGCACAGAGGGCCACGGACGACCATCCTCTCTGGGATCAGGGACAGGCCTGTCTTAATTACCGTCCTGGTCGCGGTCCCCTTGGTGCTCTAACTGCACCCCAGGAGCCGGGGCAGATGCCCTGGGCCCCCGACAATCAGCACGTCAGCTCAGTCAAGCAAGGGGAGGAGATCTGGCAACGCAGAGATTCTGAAAGGATATGAAACGCTGCAAACTTCCCCTGCCCCAGAGTGTTTTAACCAGGACTGAAGGAAATGCTAAGAAAAGAGGGAAATACACGAGGATCCTCATCATATAATTAGTTGGCTTATTCACTTGATAGGAAACACATGGGTACTTTGTCTTACTTTGGGCTGTAACAATTCATGGAAGCCAGTATGTCAGTAGTAAAATATATCAACCTGGCCAAAACTTTTCAGGCAGCAACAAGATATTGTATATGTCAAATGAAAGGGTCCAAGAACGTTACCTCCTATGACGCCAATGCAAAGGTAGAGGTAAACGATGGAGTCCCCAAAAGAAGCGGTTACCATAGAGACTGCACACAGCAGTCCACCCAGTATGACTATTGGCCGGCTTCCAAAGCGATTAACCAACAAACTGCTCACCGGTCCTGCAAAGAGAAGGAACAGAAAGAGAGAGAGAGAGAGACGGGTTCAGAATTATTACATCCCAATATAAACAGTTAGTAGTTAGTTCGTAATAAACGTGGCCACTGCTGGTGATGAAGGGTTCACGCAGCAGCACTAGTCCTCCCTCTAGTTCTAAAGCAAGGGCAAAAGGAGATCACAACAGATGATGGAACACCGCCAAACCTTTGCATCCGCTGCGACGCAACTTGGCGACTCATTATACTCGCCCCATATAATGTAAAATGCCACACTCCATGATCAATCAGCAATTAAACAGCCTTTTATATGCTGTCACTCTTCCCTTCATTCATAACCTTGCCTGAAAGAGTGACATTGCACCACCAGTCCTTCTGCAGCAAATCATATTGAAAACCTTCTTTCCTCTCCTTGCTGTATAAAGACCAATCACACACACACACACACATATATATATATATATCTTAATTTATATAGAGACCATCAATCAAACTAAATATGCTATTATTGAATTCTTACATTCAGCCCCTTTTCAAGGAAGTGTTTCTGTGTGGATGATGATAATTGCAAACGGCCCAGTAAGTCATAAGAGGATTACATGTTTGGCAAACACCTCCTGACTTCAAGAGCATGTTTACCACGGCTGATGAGTAATTTATCAGCGCACGAGGAAGCAGATTTGTGCAAAGAGGGAAAGCATGTTGCCTTAAACTGAATCTGAGAGAGCATTTTAATTTTCCAAAACAATATGCAAGCTTCCATACTGATATAAAACCAATGCATGTACTATAAAAAAATTTTTAAAGATCAAGCCAGCAGACAGCAGCGTATATAGGCCAAGCTAACAAGAACATTTAAGACCATATGAAACAGTTTGGACCGTCAACAGAACATCACCTCTTCAATGCATTTCCCTCTCTTATCTTGAAGCAACTGCAGTGCATTACTATACACTGGAGTCTGTTAGTGTGTCGCAATGCATACACGTTAATTATGATATCATCAGGCTACAGAGTGTCATCAATCAGTGTTATTCCACAAACAAATAATCTACCAGGACACAGGGCTGCAAATAAGGACTGTTTTCATTATAAATTAATCCGCTCATTTTTTTTTTTTTTTTCAATCAGCCGTATAGAAAATGTCAACAACAACAATTCCCCAAAGCACAATGGAGATAGATGAAATGTCTTGTTTTGTTTTATTAACAGTCCAAAACCAAAAAATATTTAGTTTATGAAAACAAAGTTGAAAGAAAAACAGTTAATCCTCACAATTCCAAAAAGAAAAACACACATATTAGATCTTAAAAGATCAAAGCAATCACAACTGAGTCACAATTAAGAGTTTCCTTTCATTTATTATCTTTCTGTCTCGCTTCAAGCCGAGCTGTTGGGAACTGTCCTCAACAACTGTGCCTGCTGTACCACTTTAACTACAGCGTTAGAAATAAAAATATCCATCCCACCGTTGAGATAGTTAACCAGGTGCCTGCGGGGGTCAAAGATAGATCATCTCTCTCTGTGTGTAGCCGTGTCACAATAGGGCATCTCCCGCACTACCACCATTCCTACTTCCATTATAACTTCATCATTCGGGCCTCTTGAGTCAGAGGTTCTCTGAAAAGGCTGTCATGTCTCTCCCATGGGGAACTGGTGTCAGACCCAAGTGTGCTGAACCTTCCTCTGATATATTCCCCCTGTCTCTCTCCTCCACTGGGTGACATTGCCGAAGCTTCGCCAAGGACAATATGATAAAGCCCTGTGCCTGTGCCACAGTGGAGGGGAATATTTCACCAGTTCGGCCTCTCCGAGTAGAGAGCAGGTGAGTCACACACCCTGGTGTCCTGTAACCTTGAAGGCAGCTCCTGATATATTCAAGTTAAGTCTCCACAAGACTTTTCATTTTGTGTTGTCTAATAACTTTTCCAAAGTTCTCAAACACTGTGGAAAAGATATTTCAAATTTGTTTTGACCATTGGGAAAGCAGTAGGACTTTGCATTTTGATTTGTTAGATAAAAAGATGTAAAAGGTCTACAATGAAAATTGTCACTGTCGCTAATCTATCATTGCTACTTTGTGGTTGAAACAAATAATTGGGTTCAGACTAGAACTATGACAGGCAAGCTGTAGCGTGGATCCAGCAACTCAGTGCTGAGGTTGTGTAGTGTACTATCAAATATGTGAGGGATGCAAAAGAAACATGCCAATCCCATAACAAAAGCAATCTGCGTGGAATGTGTTTGCAGGTAATTGACTGGCCAGCGCAGCACCTTGTCATTGCATTGAGTTCCAGCAAAAGTTGAGCAAAGTACTATTTTTATTTATTCGTTTGCTGAATAAGCCGTCCGTGCTGGCGTCTGCATGGTGAGTCAACAACTGAATCCCATTCCAATGAATAAGAAGGCTGCATTTTGTTGTCTGTTTAGAGACACAGACATAAGTGGTCACGAGAGTTATCTGGTCACAAGATCACTAAAAGGGGGGGGGGGGGGGGAGCATGTACGCAACACAAAAGCATCCTTATTTTCCTGACTTTTAAAAACATTTTAAAAGAAACCATTACATGAAACATCCCGGGGAGAGAAACATCACTATTTGGTTAATCTAATCACCGCTCATAGAAGGGCTTGTGAGCGCCAGCAGGCATTGCTGGTCTAAGAAGCCGTTGAGAACCACTCTGTAAAGAAGTAGTGCCTGCATGCTGACTGTTGCCTAGTCTGACTGCTATTACAGGCCCGAGTGTAGATTCAAACATTGCAAAGCCGATAATGATGCAAGTGTAAGAAAGGGAAAGGTTCTTCTGGCATCCAACCACATGTTCTCGCTCAGCAGCAATACTCTTCTTTAAGAGCTTAGATCTCCCCCCCCCCAAAAAAAAAACTTACATACATTTGGTATTGAACCTGTATGCTGAACTTCAATGTTGAAGAGGAAAAGCAAAACTACTCAATGACTTCAAGTAAAAAAAGTGACCTGTGGACAGCAGCCTGTGTGAACCTCCGTGGGGTCGGTAGATCACCACTCGACTCATGTATGAAATGGCTGCATCTCCACTGTCCCACATTATTATTTATTATAGCTAAATACACCATATGCTTCCTAATGCGCAATGTTGCACACAATGTTCAGTTTTTCTCAAATCTGCTGAGATATGTGTAAACAATAAAATAATTATTCAACTATAACAAGTTTTCTTCTTCAGCTTTTTGGGGCGTTATCTATAGTAATAATGGTACAAAATGATTGCAAAGTTTTAAGTCAAAAAACCTTCAAGAACTAAAAATTATGATTATTATTATCATCATCATCATCATCATCATCATCAAATACATATGATCCTGGCCATTCAAATTAAAGTGCAGCACTTAGTCAGATGTCATTATAGACTGACTATCCCCCTCCCTAACTCTGACTGACTTCCAGCGTCACTGGCGGTGTGGATAGTTAGATTTAAGTCAGGTGAGCAACACATGCTAACTAACATCATGCCTCTCATTAGAAACTCTAACACTATTTCAGTGGGTGCAGTGACTCACGTGAAGTCAATTTATCACTTATAGAGTCTCAAAATAAATATACGGTATACAGCGCAACAGTTGTTTTCTTAGTACAGAAGAGATCTTGTCTTTTTTTTTATGTTTGTCACTGTCCACTGATATTTATGAACATGAATCCCAATTAGTGCACGTCTGTGTGGAAATAATTGTTAAATCATTGCAAGATAAGCATACTATTTGTTTTCATGAACAGTTGAGTGGTTTGTTGCTTTAAATGTTGGTCATGCAGTAAATTGTTGGACGGCATCGTCTCCTTTCCTTTGGTAAAGGATGGTCCAGTGTACTCTACGCTAAAGGAGATAGGAAAAGAAGCATTAAAGCACCTTTCCTTTAGCTTTTAGAGAATTCGAGGAGACTAAGAAGCCCCAAATCGGAAAATTAGATAAGGCCCTATATCACCAGTCTTTTTCTTCTTCCCTGACTTTGCAGGCACATTAGTGAATATCCCGGTTACCTACAATTTTTTTTCTAATAGTATAAAGAAACTGATGTGTGAACTATTTGTTTGGTCACAGGGAATGCTAGTGATGGGCAAGCCAATGTAACGTAATGTACTAATTGAATGAACTCACCGCCTGCATACATGACAGCTAGCATGATAGAGGGGATCCACGCTATTTCACTGGAGCTGGCCCCCAAGTTTTCTTGGATCTCCTTGAAGAAAATGGAGAGGACTTTGGGCGTGGAGTACGCAAATCCAATCGAAATATGGGCGCCAACCACCACCATCCAGCCCCAACCACCATCCAGGGGTTTGTAGCCCAACTCATTTGCTGGAGCAGGGGACATGTTCCTGTTAAAACAGAGGGGAACATAAGTGGCATTGTGTTAATAAAACAACAAAGCATATGTTGAAAATGAGATGACTTAGTGGGTAATTTTTTTCATTAGTGTAGAATGCAGAATGTATCGCTTATTTTATATGTACTGTTTGTGAATCTAATGTCAACAAATGAATCGCTAAATTAAAAAGAGACTGAATATATAACTTCCAAATTAATTGGCAAATATATTCTGATACATGGACTAACTTATTGCAAGTAAAACAAAAGTGATGCTGTGGAAAGGCTTGTTTACATGTGTCATGTTTGTAAGCACTAAGCACAAGGCTATAACTGAATATCAATATTTTCACGAATATGAGAAATGCTGAATGTGGAAGTGTGGTGAAGCCTGACCGGAGTGGCTTAAAAAGTGGTAGGAGGCAGACATGAGATGCTTTGTTGCAAACCCAAAAGGTGTTTATTTATCTAAAATGACTCTGCTGCCCGTGAACTCGACATGATATACAAACAATGTAAATGAACAAATCAAACAAAAAGTAAGTGTACTGCATACAAATAGCCTAACTTCACCGACACAGTTACACCATGATGGTCTCCCCCTCCCTCTCGAACAGCCACAGGCAGAAGGTTTAAATACCGCCTCCAATCAGAAGGAGGAATCTACCTTGCACCCAGTGTAGGTGAAACTGTTAACTTCCCGACACATGCTACGGCCCAAAAGCTCCCCCTTCAACCTTAACTTCAGGTAGCACACGTTTACCCAGTTACGCAACATATTGCCATTGCACACATGCCTACCATCACATTAAACCTAAATACATACTTTGCCTCCCCCCCCCCCCATCCCTCGACTTGGTCTAACCCCATGATGTCACAGCTGTAATCAGTCAGCGTATAAATAGAGGCCGTGGCTGGGCGCCTCCTTCTTTGGCCTCTGAAACAGATGGTATGGTAAGTACCAACACAAGACATGGTTAATGGAAGGCCGCACTGACTCAGCACATAAACATGGGGACAAGTGGGTGCGTTCTGGGTACTCTGTCACAGGAAGAAAAAAAAAAAAAAATTCATAAGATCATGAAGAAATTAAAGTGGAGCATCGTTGAGCCTCTCTAATGCCGTGTTCACACCGGACGCGGCGCGAATTATCGCGCCGCGTTCACCGCGGAAGTTTAGTCGCGCGAGTGAAACGAGGGTGTTCACACCAAACTCGAAACATCGCGCCGCGAAAGGGGCGTGGCTTATCTCAGTCACTTGTCTCTGTGAAAGGAGCTTTCATTTCCGCTATCGACCATGGAATAAATAGCCACTAGTTTTGCTTTATACTTGTTGTGGAAGTTCCAAACATGTCGGAACATGAAACGCCCTCGTGTTTGGGTTCATAACACCATCCGTAGCCGCACACAGCTCGGTGAATTTCTCCGACTCCTCCAGGAACTGAGTCTGGCTTCTCCGTAAAACGGATACCGATTCTGCCACCCACCATGGAATTAACCACTAGTTCTGCTTTATACTTGTTGTGTAAACTCCACATGCGTCGGAACATCAAACTCCATGGTGTCTGGGTTCATAATATTCTGTAGTCCCACAACAGTGTCTGAATGACGGCCGCTGCCAGCGCTGGTTCTGGCGAAGCAGCAGCAGTTTCATTCAGGACCGGCAAGACGGCGGTGATGACGGGCGGAGCTTCTCAACGCTGATTCTCAACGCTGCCGCAACTTTGCGTCACGCAAATTCTCCGCTGGAGTTGGGAGAATTCAACTCACGCCGCGTCCTTCGCTCTGTTCGCCCCTCGTCAAACGCTCTGTTCGAGCCGCCTCAAACGCGTCTATCGCGCCGCGAAAAAAATCTCCGATTCGCGGGGCGGCGCGTCTGTGGATTGACTTTGCATGTAATCTGGTCGCGCCGCAAATTCGCGCCACGTCCGGTGTGAACACATAAGGGAGCCAACAACTAACGCAGTGGTTCTCAAACTGTGGGGCGCGACCCTCTAGTGGGGCGCGGAGGTATTACAGGTGGGGCGCGATGCTGTTTTAAAAAAAAAATATATATATATATATAAAATCCTTTATTAATCACACAGTGGGGAAATTATTCTCCACATTTTACTATCCTTAGTAATGAAGGAGCAGTGTGCTGCTGTGAAGCTCTCTGGCTTCAGTATCTTGCTCAAGGACACTTCAACATGAAACTATGGAGATCAGGGATGAACCGGCTACTTTGTGGTTTCAGGACGAACACTCTCTCCATGAACATGATAACTTTACATAGTACAAAAGTACAAAGTACATGGACATAAAACGTCATTAATAAATACATGGAGAAATGCCTGTACTTTCATGGAAATGTTTAGTTACGCCGTTAACAGGTTACTCTGCGGATGCACGACGATTCTTGGCGTTTTGCTTTGGAAGGAAGTAGAGGAAAGCAGCTCTGCAGCCACTAATACCGATACAACGTGATAGCTCACCTTTCTGCACTCATTGTGTTTTGCACAGGTTGAACATTATTGTTATTATCTTGAAAATATATTCAGTGCCAAACAGGTTATTTGCAGCCACAATAAGTATTTTTTTTGCCAAATATTAGTTGTTTTTTGCACAGATAGAACTTTATTTGCAATGTTCTAACAAAGTGATTGCACATGTTATTAGTTATTGTCTGATGGAGCAATCTGGTTTACTTGAAAGGGATTTCAATTTTCGTTATTCTATTATTTGAAAAAGCACGGATGGAGGAGTCACAAAAAGTTGGACCATTTTGTTACAATTTTGTTGGGGCGGTGGGGCCCGAAAATTTTTCTTCCTCCAAATTGGGGCCCGACAGAAAAAGTTTGAGAACCACTGAACTAACGGGAGGTTATGTGAGGAGAGGTAAGTTGACATTATATTGCTCTGTTTTGTCAACATTATTTTCCCTTGTCAGCTGAAGGATGTAAACCCCACCGTTGATTCCTCATCTTTTGGACATCTATATGCATGTCCTTCAACTGGCCTCATTTTTGGGATGAAGCACATGTGCTTATTCTAAAATAAGCAGTGGCAGGCCGTCAGGGCCTGCTAAGCCTTCTCTGCTGACCTAAACAGAATCACAAAGTTATAGCTATTTTATAATGTAATGGTTTTTCACAAATACACTACATGTAATTATTTTTCCCTAT
This sequence comes from Myoxocephalus aenaeus, assembly GCA_038501785.1. Lineage (NCBI taxonomy): Eukaryota > Metazoa > Chordata > Actinopteri > Perciformes > Cottidae > Myoxocephalus > Myoxocephalus aenaeus. The sequence continues at coordinate 1,674,489 of JBAMJR010000043.1, read as the reverse complement.
TAGCTTATTTTCTCATTGCAGAGCTCCTGCCTCCTGTGTTTAAAACTGAGTTTTTTTTTTTTTCTTTCTCGCAGCTCGACTGGTTTCAGGCTCAAAAACACCAAGCAAATCATGAATAACTTGTGCCTCACCTTCACTACATGATATCACTAACTAAGCTAACATAAGTTGTCTATGTAGTTACTTAAAACAAATGTTGACACTTGTGGGTTTATATGCTGCTGCTGTCTTTAGCTAGCGAGTTTTAAGGATTTAATGGCTCATTCAACTTCAGCTTATCTTCATCGTGTAATACAAGACAGTAACATGGTTGTAACCTCATCAAATGTACCTACCCCGGTCGGAGAAAACCAAACTCATAGGATTGATTTTAAATTGTCATACATGCGTAGCTAACCTTAGCTAACATAGCATCCATCAGGTGTATGTAACTCACTGTGGGCTAATGTTACATGCAGGCAGAAAGTGGGGCTACATGTCAACACAGCAGCCCTCCATGTCGTTGTTTTAATAAAAAAAAAGAAGAGAGACTCCACGTCACTAACAACATGAAAACAAAGTTTTGTGTTGCTACAATTAAAATAATGTTGACAAAACAGAGCAATATAATGTCCTCGTCACGTAACCTCCCGTTAGTGCAGACCTGGCAATTCAAAATGTTTTGATCCAGAGCATCCAGGCCACACCCACGGGGTAAATAAATAAGTGCACGCCATAAATGCAATACAACGGCAATGCTTTTACTTTGAAGGCGATTTACGTATTTGTATGCGCTTACGCAGCCTTACCGACAGGAGAGAGACTGAGTTAGCGATCTGTTGGTTCGCCCTCGAAAATGTCCGCTCACGGTAAAAAAACGAAGGTTGATACAGAATGTCGAGTTTTTAATAAGACATGGACTTCTAAGCATCTGTTTACTGAAGTCAAAGGTGATGCTGTGTGCTTAGTTTGTGGAGAACATGTCGCTGTGTTGAAAGATTACTTGACTGATGCAGAGCGGGCCGGGCTGCTGATGGTTTGCTAGTTAAACTGCAGACCCAACAAGGATTTTAACACATGTTACTCAAGTTACTTTCACAATAGAAGGATAATTGTATAATATTGTTCACATCATACATGTAGCCTGGAAGATATTATAATAAACTTACTGACCGCTTTGAACTATGTTCTTGTATTTGGTTTTAACTTGCTCCCATTCTTTTAGCTCCACTGGGGTTGCAACTGAAATGAGGTTAAATTGTTCAAACGAAAAGATAATCAAAATAGGCACATACATTTGAGACAGTGATTTAATATTACAATCCCAGTAACTTTTTTTGCCCCGATTCCTTGCGGCTTCTGGCTGCTGCAGCAGTGTTGCTTTTTGCTTGTGTTCTTTCTCTATATTTTTCGTACATTCTTAAGATTATGGTTTGCTCCTCCGTTGTAAAATACGTTGCTCTCGGCAGCTTCTCCATGGTGCACAATTGGTGTAACGGAGTATACTCCGCCCCTTTTATGTGCACGAGCACAGATCTAGATGAGATGCTCCTGGGTTCACTTAACGAGTTGATAACCGGCTTCGTGAGACCAATAAGCGAGACCGCGGACATCTGGTTAAGTGCAGCTGGATAACTGAGGGAAACCCCGGGTATGTTAATCCAGCTTCGTGAGACAGGCCTCTGGAGCTTCAGCTGCAAAGGGGTGTGTATGTGCGCATCGGGCGGAACTCCGCTGTGCTGACGTGTAGATAAGATCAATAAAATACGGCCGTTTAGTTTGTTTAATAACAGAACAAGGTGTAGACCTGTTCTATAGGAAAGTGAAACTTAAATGAGGACTTGTGATCTGGCGCTATCGAGAAAATTACAGGGGGGCGGGGGGTTTCTTCAGGGTTTTTTGCTGTTTTGACAGCAAAACCCCTTGAAAGCCTCTCACCCAGCTTCACGTCTGCTCCGGGTCATAGACTCTGCCCCGAACAGCTCGTAACAAAAAGAGGACACTTCGTCGCGGCCGCGGCGGGGGTTGCCAGATTCACGATAATTATCCTCCAAATTCCTTTTCTTTTTTTTTTTACATTCGAATATTAATTTTCACATTCGAAATTCTGTTTTTAACAACTATTCGAATATATATTCGAATTTCGAACATTCGTTGACAGCCCTAACCTGCAGTGTGGATAATACACCCTGCGATGTTCAGCTTGACCTGCAGTCTGATACACTATGGCAGAGCACTTTAAGTCTGTATCACTTCTGGATTTTTACTCTTCTCTCAGAGGAGAACACACACACACACACACACACACACACACACACACACACACACACACACACACACACACACACACACACACACACACACACACACACACACACACACACACACACTCCAATCACAGGCACCCCCCTCCCTCGTTCTCCAATCACAGGCACGCTTCACAGCTACCCAGTTTATGAGACGTTCACTGACCTCCTGAACATATTTTCATAGCCTTATTGTAACATGTATTTGTTACATGCAGCTCAAAACCATATAATTGACTCTCTGTTTAAGTAATACAATTAATATTGAGCAGAATTAAGTTCAGCCTATTGGTTCGGCCCTCCACAACGGTCCCGATTTCTCATGCGGCGCCTTGGGAAAATTAATTGCCCACCCCTGTGTCAGTGTGTGCCAAGAGCCCAGTCAACCCACCAATAGAAACTCCTTCCTCATTTAGCAACATCGAAACATGTTTTTTGGTTTGCGTATTAAAGAAACAAATCTATCTATATATATATATATATATATATATATATATATATATATATATATATATATATACTGTATTCATCACCACGGGGACATTTGTTTGTGATAGCAGCAGGCAAAGTTACATAGGAGACATACACATATTAAGTATGGAAAATACTCAATATATACACAATAGCAGAGAAGAACATATTACATTTAAGAAATTAAATAATAAATAAAATGCGTATACAGTGAAGACGTCACACTTACAAACGATGTTTTTGTATTTGCCTATTAAAGAAACAAATCTACCTTCATATATATATATATATATATATATATATATATATATATATATATATATATATATATATATATATATATATATATATATATATATATATATATATATATATGTGTGTGTGTATGTGAGCTCAAACAGTTGAGAAAAGTGTAACTCGTGTTATAAAAGCAGTTGTGTTTGTGGGAGTAGTTAGTGAGCCGGCATCCGCAGACGGGAGACATATTTGCTTCCGTTCAGATACAAACTGCAACAAAGCATTCCGGCAGGAAACGCTTCACGTCCACTTAGCCAGTCCCAGCTAGCTTGTTGCACAAACTTTACTCTACACCTAGACGTCAACGTCAACCTAGAAAACAAGCGAGCCCTCGTGGTCATCTTTCCTCTTCCATTGAAACGCGTCGGACCGGAGGATAAACTTCGCACGTGGACAGTTGTGGAAACCACCAGTCGCACACAACGTCGCTGCCGTGTCACTGAACCCGCAACTTCCCGAGAAACACGCCACGTGTATTGTACAAAAGTTGAGAGTAGACTTTACCTTTTCACTGAGCGCCTTCGCAGCACGTTCCTCTCCACAGTTGGTGACCAGAAGTTTCAACCTCCTGCTTTATTTGACGGCTGGTCACGTGTCTCTCAAAACACACAAACACACACACAGACGCCCGCACTTTCGCGCGCGGACTGGTGACATGGAGTTTTTTTCTTTTTCTCGCAGCTCGGCTGGTTTCAGGCTCATTTCGTAGGCTTTGCCTCGTCTACACGTCGTTCAACCCCGCCTAAAGGTCACAGTTACAACATCCGACATAACTAAGTCACTTCAGTGGGATGACTTGTTTTTACCCTGTGATTGTGTGAGATAATAGCATACTTGTAAAAGAAAGAGGGGGGGGGGGGGGAGAGGGAGAGAGAGAATAAATGAACACGTTTGTTTCACTTTTAATAGTTTTATTTTCCAAATTATGTGCAATGTGAATTTCACAGTTGAGCTCAACCACCACTATAACCCGAAACCCAAAACAGACAAAACCAGCGAAAGAAAAGAGCATGAACACAATGGAATAGCACCCATAAGTGACACATGTAAATGACCAGAATGAGCTGTGCATTGCAGCCCGAGGCCTCTAACTCCTCCTAGCTTGTTGTATTACATGACTGGTGTATGAAACGTGACGCAACCATTTGCTTGATCTGTAATGCTTAGTTGTGGTGAGATGTTACAAAGAAATACTACTGTACTACTGAGGAGGGGTGGGGGTGATCTTTTTTTCTCAACAAATCAGGATTACTCTACCATAACTAAATAGGCAATTACATAAAGAAAAGAAGAAAAACAGCCACTGGAGACAACAAAAAGAAAATCACATCTATTTTTTTCAAGTTATAAAAGAAACTGAAGAGTTTAAAAAAAACCTGTGCAAGTACAGCAAACCTATAGTACAGTATATTACACATACCAAAAACATTTAAATACAGTACTGTGTATCAGTAGAAATCCTGAGAGTTCTCCGTTCCTGGTTCTCAAATGGCCGTCTGGAGACGTGTGGATGGAGCTCAAACCTTCTGGTTTGACGGCATTGTTCAAGCCGGGCCAATAAAACACGAGCTCCAAGTCAGCCAACAGTGGATCTTCTCTTGGAGAAGTTACATCGTATCCTCAAGTCCTTACTGACGGTATCCGTTGCCATGTAAATCTCGTTGATGATTGCTATGTGGTTACTGAAACCCTTTTTTTTTTCCTCTTCCCCGTAATAAAAAAGGGAGTACTCTTTCAAATAAAACACAAAGAGAAATGTGTAGTGCAAAGATGACACAGAAAACCTGCATGAGGAAATTGACGGCACTGAAAATGTCACACTTTCACAGGGAACGCCACTCAGTGGTGGGATTAATTCTTCTATACAAGATTGTCCACAAAAAAAAAAAAAAAAAAAGACAAAAGAAAAAAGCAGCACCAACAATTTGTGCCCTCTGTGTGGATGGCATGTGAAGACGGACCCACGGGTGATGAAGTGCCACCCGAGCCACCCTGACTTGTTCATAAAGTCTGCTTGTTCAGTAGGGTGCTTGCAAAAAGTTTGCAGTTCCAGACTGCTGAAGTGGAGAGTGATTCAGTGCAACGCTGAGTAAGACTTTTCTGATATTCTTCGTCATCAGGAGGAGCAGTTTTTTTGGATCTGTCGGCCCCTTTTTTCAAGCCACAGGCACATTGGCGTTCCAAATGATCTGCACAAATTACGCCATCACTTCAAGCCTGCACCATGCAACAGCCACACAATCACTGGAACTGTCGTGATTTTCACCAGCGAGACAAGCACATAACAAGTAATGCACTTTTACTAAGGTAATATAACGTAATATAGCCTGATCACAGTTCCATGACTTATTGCTACTACAAAAATCTTTTCAATGTTCAGATCAACAATAACAAGACCTAAAATGCTCTTTTTTTTTTGGCATTTAAGAGGAAGGCTTTCAACCTTTTTCAAACGATTATAATCCTATGTCAAAAACAACCTCAACCGAGCTCAATGCTTAACTGAGCTTTTTACACAGTTGCTTCATCAACACTATGGCCTGAAATGTCCCTTTTCTCCTAATCAAACATATGTGAAGTTTCTGAGGTAAGCCTGTTAGTTGGTCTGAAGGTTCCACTTAGTGTTGCCACAAATTTGACTCCGTCCTTATTTCTCCAATGTGGAGAGTGAGTATTCTAACATTTCACTTAAGTTGTCTTCGCATGTGACACAAAATGGATGCCAACTCAAAGAGTGGGAGGTGTGAGCCCCCATGCAACTGGAATCTCAAACAAAACTTAAAAATAGCTCAGAAGCCACACATAGTGTATTGTTTGACACACTCACGCATGTGAAGGAAGAGGGAGCCTTAAAAATACCATACAAGCTTCAAAAACACTAAAATAATGTAAATCACAAGCACACTTCAAATTAAAACGTGTCTATAAAATAAGCTGAAGAGACTTGAGAACAGAATAGAAAAACAACAAACCTCAGAGCCAGCAACCAACTAATGATCTATGGTACTCATCTTACCCGTATGTATATAGTTTATATAGTAATTTTTATATATATTTAGATTTTCACTTTATGCTGACACGTAGCATCTATCTCCAGAGGGCACTTTTATCTTGCAGATACCCTCATGTGCATGCTTATCATTTGTAAAAATCCTAACCTATATGCATCTAAAACAAAGAATGGAACAACATGGCTCAACAACAAGCAAAAAAATAGGATAATTGCACTTATGATTCATTGTACGGTTTTGTTAAACAAGCATCAGTGTGGGTAGTTGGTGCTGTCTGGGGAAAAAAATACTGCAATCTTTAAAAGCACCCCATTTTGATCATCATGTTAAACCAAAGTTTGAACGACTTAAGACGTAACCAAAAAATGGTCCTTGTGGTGCAAACCCACGGTAACTCCAGGCACAAGGCAGGCAGGACCACACAACTCCCTCTGCCTCATAGGTTGGTTTCACAAAACCAGCGACCTCAAAGCACTTTCTGTAGACATTGTGGGTACAGTTTGGCCACCACACATTCAAAATGGCGACCCAAATCCCAGAGGCGGTCAGGTGTCTCATAGACTTTGGTCCATATGTCTGCCTCATCGTCGTACTGGTAAAGGGAGTTCTTGCGACTGGTGCGAAATACGTGCTCCTCCACCATCACCTGTGTGGCTCGTACAAACAGGTGTAGCTTGCCCTGCAGCAGCATGGCCTTTATATACGGGCTCGTGGCTTGGTCAAAGGGCAGATCTCTCGTGCGGCCCCATGTGTTCTTTTCAATGTCGTAAACTTCCACGGTGAAGGTGCGCTGGTGGTTCCTGCAGATGCCGGCAATGTAGTAGATGCAGTTCTTGTGCAAGGCAGCCAGACCCTGACTGCGTGGGATACTCATCGGGGCAAGATGACTCCAATAGTCTTTACGGGGATCGAAGCAGAAGAAGTATTCACCTGCAGAAAACAAAAAGAAATGGGATTTAGAGCTGTGGTCAACTGCTTTAACAGGTATGTTTGTCATGCAAATGTAAAATACTGTACACATTTTCTGAATACTTTGAATGAATGAGAAATAAGACATTATCACAAAAATCAGCATTAACTGACCTTGGAGGACATAGATGCGGTCCCTGTACTCCACAGCACTATGAAACTCCATGGCCACTGGCATGGGACTGACTGCTGTCCAACAGTTGTCCCTGGCATCATAGCACTCCACTGACTTTAACGCATTTCGCCCATCCCCTTCATATACTCGGCCTCCCAGTGCATAAAGCTTCCCACAGCAGTGCACAAGCTTGCAGCCTATCCTTGCTCTCAGCAGAGGTGCACGTGGAAGCCAGCGGTTGCCCGCATGTTCGTACTGCCAGAAGTCGCTCTCTGCCCGATGGTCTATGGACACTTCACTGTTGCTCGGTCTGTAACCTCCAGCGATGAAGATGTCATTCTCTGAGGACACTAGGATACCGACCTCCCGGAGATCATTGGGTGGTTTGCAGAGCTTGAACACCCTTCCTGTGGCTGTGTCCAGGCAAGGCACCGTCTGCTTCTTCCCTGAGTGTTTGTGAGCGGCGTCAAAGCAGATGACCATCTCAGATGCAGTCATACCCAGGCGCTGGGGGCAACCATTGGTGCCAGTGAGGCGGCCTTTGGCCTCAGCAGGGTCCTTAGACAGGGAAAGGGCACAAGCGAAGGGGGCAGGTATCCGACTGAGGAAGGCCTCATCCAGCAAGGGCAGACGGATGCATTGAGAAAAAACCTCAGCTAGGTGGGCCTCCCGGCCAGACAGATCATGCTCCAGCCAGCGGACAATGCTCTCGTAGACGTGCTCTTCTTTCTCCACATTGAGGTCATCATTGTTCAAAATGCTGACCAACTGCACCTTGGTCATCTGGAGGAACTCTTGCTCCCATGACACACACAAGAACTACCACAAAAAACATAAAATGTTTCAATGTTTAGCAACCAAACACACTAGTCACAAAGTCAGCCCAGTTACCAGAACCAAATAACACAATGTCTTTGACTTTTATTTTAATGAAAAGTGGAATATGGTAGCAGCAGAAATAATCATGAAACCACAAAGCAAATTGCTGTTAAGAAACCAATCCTGTGCTAATATTTAACTGACCTTCTTGCGGATGTAATCCTGTGAGCGTTCCCTCAGCTCCTGGTGTTCATACGCGTCAGCAAACATGTAGACCCCAATACAGTTCTGGGGGTCAAGTCTGCTGATCATGAACTGGGCGCACTGATCCTGCAATGCAGGAATCTGGAAAATGCTGGCTGCAGTGAACAGGGCCTGGACATTGGACTCCGAGAGCATGACCCTGGATGTGTAGGCATAGTCTAGGACGAGGTTCATGGATTCAGATTCCACCCCAACGATTCTGACCTCACGCTGGCTGCTCTCTGTAAGGCCACTGGTGAACATGGACCTGATGGTGATGATGGAGAAAACACAAATGCTATGACTATATGAATCAACTCTCACGCAACAACTACATGAAGATTCAAACAGGCTAAAACTTGACAAGGACATTTGATCTTATATTATATTATCTAATGTATCAGTTCATCAAGAAAAAAATATCGGCCACTAAATTGGGAAAACACAAACATTTGTAAACATCAGACATTTCTCACCTAAAATACGGGCTGATTGCTGCGAGGACATTTCGGTGACATGAGAAAGTCATGCCATGGTCTACTTCTACAACGATGTCCGTGAGCTGTGCTTCATCATACAAGGCTTTGAGCTGCTGAAGGACATTACAGGCATGAACAGCGTCTACCCCGTTGTAGTTGGTGCTTGGAGGTGTCCCATTTTGTACTTGTAACAGCTTCCCTACCTCTGAACAACACAAAGAGAGAGAAAAAAACAACACAACAGCGTCTTTAGAAACAGTATGAACGCCACACAGCGTACTGAAAGACTTGAAGAGACTCCTTTAAAAAAATAAAAAATAAGGAAAAAAAAAGTGATTTGATAAAGACTCTTAACATTCTAACAGGTAAACTGTCATTCCTGTTAACATTATGAGCTCCTTAATTCAATCACTTTGATATAGTTAAGCAGTCTGGGCAAAACAGAAACATTAATTTGAGATGACACAGGTGTTTAAAATACTGACAATTTTGATTCTGTGTGTTGAATGTACCACATGCTAAAAGAAAAACGAAATGCTTGTCAAAATGTTTACTGTAAAATAAATTAAGTGTGACATCTGGTCTCAAAATAGATCACAAAAATCAATGTTCATTTGGGTATTAGGATTTACAGTGTATATCAGCCAAGAATACACACGGTCCAGATATATAAATGACTGTGGCAAGTCCCAACACAGCTCACCCCCTTTTACTGTGTTCTCTCCATCTGAACGTGTCTCACTCCAAGTGTTTCATGTTCTGCCAGACCGATGGCATGGACAACATATGGGCCTATAAACTCGCGGATGCAGTGTCCCTATAGTCGTGTCCGCAACGTAAACATGTTTCTTATCACGCGAGTTGTGTGGCAAGTTACACAAGTGTCGGCCGGCCCTGCTGCAGCGTTTCACTAATTTGTCGCCTTCTATCCTCAGCTGCCAAGGAACAAAAACTTTCCCAACAAACACCTCGTGTTGACAGGACAAAGGCTCGCGGTGAGTGTGTAGAAAACTACTGTCTCGCCAGGTGGTAGCTAGCTTGCTAACATCTCGCACTGACCGGTGACTGCAGTAACGTCCACTGTGTGAGTGGCTAACTGGGCTGAGAGGCACCTGGAGGAATACAAACTATGTAATGGCTCTTAATGCTTCGTCGAAATGATGTCTGGTTGTCTCTCACAAAAACAAAACAGCAAAGCGTACCATGACGTTAGCTAGTTGACAAGCAAAGCGTAACTTTTAGCAGACAGCTAGGCACCGAGCTAACATTAGCGAGCTTTCTTTTGACACAACATTACGAGATTTAAAAGGGCAATAATAACTAAAAGGCACCAAACGTTTCGACCTCGGAGAGACGTAACGTTGTGGAGTACACCGTCTGGAGCGACACCACCGAGGACGGTACCTGTAGCCGCAGTTGTCTAACCTTTGTCTCTTGTCATAAACAAGTGTTTACACAATCAGCTGTGGGTAGCAAGCTAACCGGCCGAAAGTTAGCCAGGCAGCTAGCATTAGCCACACAGCGAGGCTAACGACAACCAACACTTTTGAGGAGTCGTTTAGAGCCCGACTCCTTTTAACGACTATGCAACATGTCATGACTCTTTCCGCCTGGCTACAACACGATACTCCACGGACACGTACACACACACATTTCAACTTTCGAAGGCGTTATTTCAGTCTGATTACTACACAAAACAATGAAGATTTTTGCGAACCTCCACTGGCAGCCATTCTCTCCAGTCTATCTCGGGGCAGACCGAGAGAAACGTCAGAAAGGGCACAACGGGGCCCCGGAAACAAGGAGCAGCCAATCACAGGAGGAGCCCGGATCTCGCAGCCAATCACAGGAGGAGCCCGGATCTCGCAGCCAATCATATGCCTTTCGTCTGAAATAGGAAGAAGAAGAAAAAGTTGATGGTTGTATGGGCAAATGATTCACTGTAAATGAATAACAAACTGCATATGACGTAAATCAACCCCAAAAAAGTCGAAGCTGCAAATTTAAACAGGTGGATACAGAGTAGTCCAAAGCAGAGAGGAAGCACTGAGAGAAGCAGTGCCCTGAGCTGTCTGATATAAGAAACATGTTGGAGCACGAAGGGTAATCGTTATTCTAAGGTAATTTCCTACACCATGTGTCCTTAAATATAGACAAGAAGGTGAATCAATTGCATAAACAATAGTGAGTATGAGTTAAAACTATAAAGCCAGTAACTAAATAAAACCATTGTTTGCTTTAGAAATAACTATGCTATGTTATAAATGTGTGTATGGTAAATTGTTTAAAAAACAGCAGTTATACTGTAAACCTAATTACAGTCTTTCTCAGTGAAAAACACAGTACAACTGTATAATATATTACGTTACTTTATTGAAAAGTTTAATGGTAAATTACTGGCAGCTGTGGTTGCCAGAACTTCACCGTAAAAAAAAATAGAAAATACAATGCATAAGTAGGGTTGGGTACCGAAAACCGGTACCCAACCCTGATATTAATGATGACGTGTAGTCCAGTAAAGCAGAGTTTGTAGAATCCAACAGTTTCTGAGTGGAGTTCTGTTGCACACGGCCCCTATCAGGCCACCTGACGCTTGTGTCTGTTCTTTTTTTAAATATATTGTTCATAGTTTGAAGTGAAAAAGTTTGAAACTGTAGTTTGAAGTCAAGTGTTTTGTATTTATTTATAAAAATAGTATTTAAACAGTTAATATATTGTTCAATTTGAAGAAAATTGTTTGCCGTGGCAATAAAGAAAAGCCTTTCTTTAATGTCGTCAATCGTCATTTTGTGCTTTTTTTCTTCTTTTTTTAAGTATAGGTTAAGGCACCGTTTAGGCACCGGTATCGTTTTAAAAGTATCGTTTTAGCACCTGTATCGAAAAAAAACCGATATCTAATCTTATATAAGACAATACGGTATATTTTAAAAAAACAGCAGCTATACCGTGAACCTAATTACAGTCTTTCTCAGAGATGAACACAGTACAACTGTATGAGTTACGGTATTTTATTACAAAGTTCAAAGTAAATTGCCAGCAACTAGTTGCTTGAATGCCATTGCAAAACAATATAGCGTATTACGATTGGTTGGCATAGATTTACAGTCAACATCAGGAAATATTAAATAAAGCCTATTGTAAATCAAGATACAGACCATCGTTGGTAAACCTTAAGAAATTAACATTTTCTGTGAAAAACAGGTTGAACTGATCCAACACCTTGTACCGTATACTCACAAAGCATTGTTGAGATCTTGATCTTTACTTTTAGAAAGCCCCAGTGCTTGCTCACTAGGTTGTAGACCTGCTTTGACCCCCAAAGAAATTAAACTGAAATCCAAATTTGGACAAACTGTATATTATATACCCAGCATGTTTTTTGATTTTAGTTATATTGATAAAACATATCCTATTACACGTCTTACTTATCATATTTGCAGGCTATGGATTCTAGACACACAGGATTATGTTTGCGTCAAAGGCTCAGTTAACAATATTGTATTTCACATTTTCAAAGTTGAATAAATAGTATTATGGTGAAGTTTAATAAGCCCAGCATCTCTACGCTCACTTTGGCAGGGGAATTTTCCTGACTTTCTCTTAATTATTTATTTTTCATTCATTCGCTGGTCTTTGCCAGAATTGACTGTTACACGTGTGTCGCAGGTTACCTTTTATAGGCTTATTTAACACAATTATTGTGAAAATGAGATGAACTAAACATGCAGGATTTCTGTTTAAATGTTATTATCTTGTAGAACTGTATTCTTTAAGCCCCCGACCCCCGTCACATGTACTACTATGGTTTCTTATTTGTTTGTTTTTTATTAAATACAGTTTTTTTTTCAATCTTCATATACATTGAATAAAAAAAAAAGTAGCACTTAAATGGCACTTATTTATAGCACTTTGTAGTTTGGCTCTTTGTTTCTCTTGATTCTTGTTGTCCTGAGTTACTCTCATGGTTGAATGCACTTATTGTAAGTCGCTTTGGATAAAAGCGTCAGCTAAATGAAATGAAATGAAAATGTAAATGAGGCTTGATAATGGCAGAAAATGTAACTGTACTGATAAACATTCCACCAACTAAAATAACGCTTAGATTCAGACCACCAAGTTAGTTACAGTGGCTCATACTGTGAAGAAGTAAGTTGTAGGCCAACATTAAATACAAATGTTACTCAATTTCATGACTTAATATATTACATACTGTGGTCAACAGGTCAATATTATACCATAACAGTACATCAAATCAGTAGATGTACAGGAATGGTTATGTTTTATCAGAAACAAATAAGCAATTATTACGAAATATCTCTATTCAAAGGGGAAATGTAAGTATTAAATATTACCAGTTGTCATTTGAATTCTCTATTATTTAGTTGATTGCATATTTCTGGTTTGTCTCACAAATTGTCAACAATAATGAGGCAATGCCCTTTATGGGGATGGCCGTTGATACTTATTTGCAATTTGAGCTCCTACTAAGTAGAGTGTTGAGTTCGGCTCGATTGGCTCTTTTGACATTTACAACATGTGAAGGCACCAGCAAGCACATGCCGTAGAGAAAAATACACTAATTGCTTTTTACCGAACACTGTGATTGTACAGTCAGGTCCATAAATATTTGGACATTGACACATTTTTCATTATTTTGGCTCTGTACACCACAACAATGGAGTTGAAATGAAAAAATCAAGATGTGCTTTAAGTGCAGACTTTCAGCTTTAATTTGAGGGTATTTACATCCAAATCAGGTGAACGGTGTAGGAACTACAACAAATGTATAAGTGGCCATCCTCTTTTTAAGGGACCAAAAGTAATTGGACAATTAGCTGCTCAGCTGTTCCAAGGTCAGGTGTGTGTAATTTCCTCGTTATTTCATTTACAAGGAGTAGATAAAAGGTCTAGAGTTCATTTCAGGTGTGGTATTTGTGTTTGGAATCTGTTGCGGTCAACTCTCAATATGAAGTCCAAAGAGCTGTCACTATCAGTGAAGCAAGTTTTGTTTAGATTTTTCATCCTAATGATGGCATTAGGATGAAAAATCTAAACAAAACCATCAGAGAGATAGCAAACACATTAGGTGTTGGCCAAATCAACTGGTTGGTACATTCTTAAAAAGAAAGAATGCACTGGTGAGCTCAGCAACACCAAAAGACCCGGAAGACCACGGAAGACAACTGTGGTGGATGACAGAAGAATCATTTCCCTGGTCATTTTCCCAAGAACACTCTCCAGGAGGTAGGTGTATCTGTGTCAAAGTCCACAATCAAGAGAAGACTTCACCAGAGTAAATACAGAGGGTTCACCACAAGATGTAAACCATTGGTGAGCCTCAAAAACAGGAAGACCAGATTAGAGTTTGCCAAAAAACATCTAAAAGAGCCTGTACAGTTCTGGAAGAACATCCTATGGACAGATGAGACAAAGATGAACTTGTACCAGAATGATGGGAAGAGAAGAGTATGGAGAAGGAAAGGAACTGCTCATGATCCAAAGCATACCACCTCATCAGTGAAGCATGGTGGAGGTAGTGTTATGACGTGGGCATGTATGGCTGCCAATGGAACTGGTTCCCTTGTATTTATTGATGTTGTGATTGCTGACAAAAGCAGCAGGATGAATTCGGAAGTGTTTCGGGCAATATTATCTGCTCATATTCAGCCAAATGCTTCAGAACTCATTGGATGGCGCTTCACAGTGCAGATGGACAATGACCTGAAGCATACTGCGAAAGCAACCAAGGAGTTTTTTAAGGCAAAGAAGTGGAATGTTCTGCAATGGCCAAGTCAATCACCTGACCTGAATCCAATTGAGCATGCATTTCACTTGCTGAAGACAAAACTGAAGGGAAAATGCCCCAAGAACCAGCAGGAACTGAAGAGGGTTGCAGTAGAGGCCTGGCAGAGCATCACCAGGGACAAAACCCAGCGTCTGGTGATGTCTATGGAATCCAGACTTCAGGCTGTCATTGACTGCAAAGGATTTTCAACAAAGTATTAAAAGTGACAATTTGATTTATGATTATATTAATTTGTCCAATTACTTTTTCCCCTTTAAAAACGGGGTGGTCACTTATACATTTGTTGTAGTTCCTATACACCGTTCACCTGATTTGGATGTAAATACCCTCAAATTAGAGCTGAAAGTCTGCACTTAAAGCACATCTTGATTCTTCTGTCATCCACCACAGTTGTCTTCCGTGGTCTTCCGGGTCTTTTGGTGTTGCTGAGCTCACCAGTGCATTCTTTCTTTTTAAGAATGTACCAACCAGTTGATTTGGCCACACCTAATGTGTTTGCTATCTCTCTGATGGTTTTGTTTAGATTTTTCATCCTAATGCCATCATTAGGATGAAAAATCTAAACAAAACTTGCTTCACTGATAGTGACAGCTCTTTGGACTTCATATTGAGAGTTGACCGCAACATATTCCAAACACAAATACCACACCTGAAATGAACTCTAGACCTTTTATCTACTCCTTGTAAATGAAATAACGAGGAAATTACACACACCTGACCTTGGAACAGCTGAGCAGCTAATTGTCCAAATACTTTGGTCCCTTAAAAAGAGGATGGCCACTTATACATTTGTTGTAGTTCCTACACCGTTCACCTGATTTGGATGTAAATACCCTCAAATTAAAGCTGAAAGTCTGCACTTAAAGCACATCTTGATTTTTTCATTTCAACTTCGATATTTTATCGTGCTGTCCTTGAATGTGTGTTGCTTTTAATTAGTAATCACTTGTTAATGGATTTGTGAGAATAATTGCCCAAGCCGGTCTCATGATGTTATTGTGAAGCAGCATCACAAACTGTGTTGGTCAACACAGAGTTCCACGGCTTTCATCTCTTACATTGAGAGTTAATCTGCTTTCACTGATTACACGCCAACTAACACTTCAATTACTTTCAATGCTTTAACTTCAAACAACGCCTCAAACCCTCTCAGGTCGAATGTCTTCACTGTTGAATGAAAACTACATTTGTTAAGACCCAGAACTTCCACTCTTCATACAAAATTCTACTTCTTGCAGCACCTCCATTTTAACTGCCTTTTGCATTTTAATTCCCCCTTTCAGCCTGCATGATTTCAGCTATTTAAAAAGATGCAAACTTTCTTCAGAAAAGTAATTCTTCTCTATTCTAGAAATATACAAGATGCAGTGCAGTTCATGCATATTTGACACATTTTCTATTGTGTTGGTTCACATACTTGATTTTAAATGAAATAATGACAATGAGGTCAGTTTTGATTTCTCAACTCTATTTCTTCAGACACATGAGTCCATACAACAACAAAAACAAATACAACAAATATAAAATATAAACTGCAATACGAGACTAAGACGCAGGTATAATCATTGCAGTTCAAAAGTCTCTTGTGGTTAAAAAACAGAGACATTTGTCACAAAGTGTAACAAGAATACCTTGTTACACTTTGTGTTGGCTCAGTTAAGGCCTTTATGATTACATTTTCAGATGTCAATCAACATTTACATTTGTACATAAAACTCCTCAACACAACATATTTGAGGGTGTTTACATGCAGATTGGATAAACTCTTGGAGAGGTGGTTCAATCAGTGTCTTGTTGTACGGTATTCAGATTCAGTGGACTGTGTATAAAAAAGGCTTATATGTGAAATACTGTCCACTGTTACCCAATATGAACTTGAACACTCTCGAGCACCCTTAAGGGCAGAAAGGCTGCACTTCAGACTCTTTTTTTCTTCTCGAATTCATTTCAAATCCAGTCTGCTCGAGTACACACCAATAATAGAAAATGTGTCACTGTTCAACTTCTAACTATGTGCGCTGGGGATCCTGGTAACTTTTTTTTACAACTATACGATACCACAGAATACTGCCAGCAGCAGCAAAGTAACCATCATCATAAGTATTGTCCATCAGGATTTTTTTATGACTTTGTTTATTTGCTTTCTTTATTAATATGTTCTATGGAGATATTGCAACACAATAAACTCAACAAAAGGTGTATAAACATATAGCCGGAGTCAACACTTGCAGCCGACATTAGGCCTACTTTGATTATATTTAGCAGTAATTGCTGCATGCAGGGTGAAATTGTTGCAAACCTTAAGGTAGCACCTTTACTTCAGTGCTATTATCAGTGGTGTGCAGGTCGGAAATGCACTCTAACACTGCAGAACACTGTAAAATGACAGAAGGGGAGAGAAATAAAAGTACAACTGCAATCTAAGCAATCGATTTCACATTTTTTTCCAATTTCTTACCATTCAGCCACAGTGCGGCCTGTGAAATTGGGCCTACCTACTGTCGAATGAGAGAAAAAGGCTTCCTGGATTCGCTGTTATGTGATGAAAGGTCTGGTTTCTGTTTACCCCTCCACATATGTCCCTTTTGATACATTGAAACTGATCACCTGATATCTGCACTTTCTACTCCATCCCCATCTTGCACAGAACTTTCTGGTCTGCACCACGAACAAAAGATATATTATTATAGTGTGCATTCACAATATGATACTGGTTCAGCCCGAAAAACTGCAAGAATGACTGTAACCAATGAAATTAGAAGAGGCGTCTCCAGAGAATATGTAGGAAGAGATGTGATCATCGTTTGCTGCTTACCCTCAGATTTCAGTTTGTATTCCAAGTATAACTCATTTCTAGGTCCTAAGTGAGGTAAATATGTATATTCATCACTGTTGATATCTTATTAATTTAGTTTGTGTTTTTTTTATATTTATATACACAAGTAAAAGGGTTTACATTTGTACTAAGTGTTCCCATTTTCTGGATAAGGCTCCTCTTTTGCTGTGGGGCCGACTTGCCATCTCTTGGGAAGATGAGCGAGAGACCGTGCGGGGGGGTTAAACGGTGGAGTCGCATGTTGCCAACGTTTGAATTGCAGAACAGAAGAAGAGGAAGATACAATATGGGATGCATGAGGAAGAGGAAGCAGGGGGTGTAATTGTAGTTTAAATGAGTATTTTTTGTCAGAGATGGCGGTAATGGGTTATTATATGCCTGTATAAGAATGCCTGCAGATGTTGTGAAGAGCCACGGGCTCCCTCACCCCACCACCCAGGAGGAGACAAATAGGAGCACTATGGGAGGCTGCTGTAAATACAGGCCTCGTCCTTCTCCATGTTTAAAATGTCCAATTCTTGTTCTTGTCCCCTGACTTTCTTTCTTACTAACCCCACCTGAGGAGCAAATGAGCAGATGAGCTGAGTCTACAGCAACTACACTGCAGCCCGAGCACCTCAGCCTGCTGAGGAAGTTGTTTGCTAACGGGAGTTCTTCAGCTGCATAACTCCAGATTTGGACGTTTTGTTGAGGGCTTTGTTGATTGAAAATAACTCATGAAGTTATGCTTTGATTTAAGGGATTAGCGTGACATTTTGGTAAATCCACTTTCTTGCTATGAGAAGCTGCACACTAAATATGAAGCCGGCAGCCAGCTAGCTTAGCATAAAGACGAGAAACGTGGGAAACGGCTAGCTTGGCTCCGTTAAAAGTTAAATAAACCCAATAATTAATATGTTGTATATATTTTATTTTTTAATCAATTTTGTTTGAAAAACATCAGTACGCCGTTTTTAAATGACAGATTATTTCTTGTCCACGAACAGTAACTTTCTGGAGTCCCACACATAACTTTAATCCCAATAAAACAGAGAATGTCATTTTTCTTTTTTTAAACGATACAAAACATAAAAGTTTAGCAATGGTGAGATTAAGTGGTGCTGGAAGTTTTTTGTTTTTTTTACCTACGGGCCAACCCCAGGCGAGCGGCTTCTCCCTGAGGTTGTTTCAGTGTTATACATCTTTGATCTATCTAAACTAAGTTAACTGACTGCTGCTACTTCATGCTTCATCTAAATCGCGGCAAGATAGCAAATAAGGCTATATCCCAAAATGTTGAACTATTCCTTTAAATTGTTTGGCTAAATCTTTCATATTTTGCATCGAACTTCACTTGTGTCAAGGAGTTACAATCCAATACTGCAACGTAGACAGAATTCCTAGAGATTTAGTTTGTTTAAGGAAAGATAAGATTGGACAAATATCAGTTATTTGGAAGTTGTAATGATTGCACCAGTCTGATGCAATCATAGTGGCGGTCCTACTATGTGGAGATAATAACCATTCACGCTTTCAGAGCTATCAGGTGAAAGGCAAACTCAGCCGAGATGAGCCCATGAAAGAAGGAAGACATGTTTCCCCGTGTTGAAACTGTGCCACAAACGTAACCACACTGATAACACTGGCTCAAAGCTCATGTGTTTTGATCTGTCTGCCAAAAAAATCACAGCGACGAGTAAGAAGCCGAGGCTCACGTTGGCTCTAACTTTGGGGGCAATCTCTCTGAGCTGCTGCCGGGTGACCGTGCATCGTCTGCCCTTCAAGTTGTAAAAAGCAAACAAATAATGCTGCGCCGCCTCCCACCGTGAGGTCGACTCATTTGTTCCACTTGTCCGGCTGATGGATTTGGTTTTAAAAACTTTGGCTTTTTTTAGCCTCCGCTAATTAGTTAAGGGAGAAGAAGAAAAAACATGCACTCCACACATTTTGTCCAATTTGACAAGCTTGTTTTTTTTCTGCTTCTAAATCGTTCTCCTGTGGTCTTCTTCACAGACCTGTGCGTCCACTGCATGGTTGAGCTCTCTGTGTCAGGGTGAGCCAGAGTGGCCGGAGGGGCTCAAGTCGCCCAGTGGGGAGGTCTTGGTCTCTAATAGCAGAATCGGATTAGAGGACTCCCCTGGTGTGTGCCGCCATGCACCCATGTGTGAATGCTCTGTCTGTCATCAATATAGAGGCGGGAGCGCGGGGAGATCTATCAGCAAATCTGATTGCACGCAGAGAATTCTGAGGTCCCGGCAGAAAAGGCTGGGATGGGCTTTTTCCCCCTCTCTCCCACTTTCCTTTTACATTATTTCAGGCCCCAGGAGAGTATTCTCCATCATGTCAATGTAATGTAGCACACCGAGGCAATCATGCAAGCTCTCTGGCCTCAGGGCTGCCTGCTCGGAGGAGAAAATGCAACTTTAGCACTTAATCATCTCACCCATAGCTGCTGCACCAGTCTATGGGAAGGTTTTCCACACAATATGAAACCAGATCCCTCATGGTGGGCATGCTGTTGTGTATCCCCCATATCCCGCCTTCCCATTTGAAGATCAGCGAATCCTCTGCCTCAGACCTGTGCTTATATGTCAATTCTGCCCATGCGGAAAAAGACCTCAGTTGGGTGCGATGTTACCCGCCGACTCCTGCTGAAACATTTGGATTCATGAATCCCATCTCCTCACTGAGGAGTGCGCGGCAATCAGAGGCATTCTAGTGTGATCAATGCCGTGCCACTGAGGAAGACCATGATGCATGCCAGAGCAGAGCGATGTGGGGCTTCATTGATATTGGCTTACATGCATACCAGACGTTACTGTTTCATGTTGCAAGGCCACAAGAGTTCACGTTTGATCGGAAACAGATACAGAAAAGTTCTGAATGTGTTTGTCCAAGGAAAGTAAGAGACAGAAAAAAGTAGTGTGTGTGTGTGTGTGTGTGTGTGTGTGTGTGTGTGTGTGTGTGTGTGTGTAATGCATAGAAATGAACAAGGAGGTGTGTGTATTATCAAGTGATTGATCGGCTGCACGTATGGCTCCAAGGGAAGACATAGGGAGAGGTCAAACAAGACTGTTCCAAATAGACCTGTCGGATTCAGCCTCGGGGAGGCCGAACTGGTTAGACAAGGGCGATTCACTTTTTACACTACAAGTGCCCTTGCTTTACTGTGTGTGGACTGGACAAGCCCATGTATTATTCACTGGTCTCACTGGGTGATAAATGGGAGACCTCCATTCCAGAAGCAGTGGAATATTCACCAGTGCTTATCTCTTTTAATCCCATGACTGCAGGCCAAGTGGCTGAATTAGTGGGCAAGGCATAACAGTGCTGCTTAAACTGCAGGGGCAAGGTTGTTTAACCAGGAGATTTATCCACGAGCTATTTGTTTGATAAATAAGCTGCAGATTTGTGCTCCAGATGAATCACATAGTTATGACTACACACTGTATATTTTCTGGATTCTTTTTTTTTCAACATCTGCACATTCATTAATTTCTCCTCCCGGCTGCATTTGATGCAATATGAAGCAACGCATCAGAGCTGGTGGATGGTTGTGTTTTGAAACCGCGCCATCTAAAACAATTTGAAGGCAATATGTTAATATTAAATCACATTAAGCCACAGTTTTCATTCAGGTCTATAAAACATCCCACTGTCGAGTCGTAGTAATTAAAAGAGCATTTTTGACAGTTTTGTGTCTGTGTTGTCTTTTCTTTGATCCATTCATTTTCAACAAGTTGACGTGTGTGTGTGTGTGTGTGTGTGTGTGTGTGTGTGTGTGTGTGTGTGTGTGTGTGAGTGTGAGAGAGAGAGAGAGAGAGAGAGAGAGAGAGAGAGAGAGAGACCGAATTTGTGCAGAATGTAATGGTTTCTTTTACTTTAGGATAAAGCTGCTGATATTCTGTGTTTTTTGTACTTTCGACAAATCCTGTGGACGCATACAGGGACACTTGCAGACACCACTGACGTGTAATAGTTCAGTTCATAATGCTTTCTGGAGCCTGTCTGGAGGACACCTTATAAACAAGCGCAGTAGATTGAGACTTATTCCAGGCACAAATCCTCAAAATTACAACAAATTAGAAGTACAGATGTCCGAAAAGAATATACGTATACACCCTTTAAATTTAGGCAAAATTCATATCATGCAGACCCTTGAGTATGCTATTTTTGCTTTGCTCAGTTTCTTTCTGCATTCCCTATCCTCTCTTTGGCTCTCAGCCGATGTCCATTAATCACATTAAAGTGTTACATCTTTAAATTCACAAATATATTATTTTATTTCTAAAATTGGATGAACAAAATCAATTCATTGTTGGTTTTGGTCTTTTCATCGGATTGATTCATAATATAGAATTTCACCAGACCTCTCCTTTAAGTAAAATCAGCAGTATCACAATGTAAACATTCTGCATTTTATGTAAAAGTATACATCCATTCAGTCTATAAAATCTTCAAAGTAATTTGTAGCTCAAGCTTTTAGATTAATATAGAGTAAAGTAAAAGTACAATTTAAAAAAAATACTCAAGTAAAAGTACAATTTAAAAAAATACTCAAGTAAAGTACAAGCTCTTGAAAATGGTACTTCAGTACAGAACTTGAGTAAATGTGGGTTTAACACCCTCTGAGGCATCGGCCTAAAGCACAGCCCTTCAACTGAGACACAAACGTCATTGGGTTTTCATGTACTTTTCTGCAGGAGTTTCCTTGAGAGACTAAAACTTGTATTGCAGAGAAAAAATTCCCCATTCTCCTTAGCCCTCTCCCTCCATCCTCGGCTCCTCCGCAGTCATATCACAGCAATTTGGAAGAAGCAGAATCCTATAGTACGACTACACAGCCAGCCTTTGTTTTCCCCCACACAGAAACTGGATGTCTGCCACGGAGCTTTCTAGAATACTAATGAGGGTGGTTAGCGAGTCAAAGTTACTGACCTGAGGTGTCGGGATAGAGCGCAGACCAAGGAGTGGTGGGGTTGAGTGCAGCCAGACACCGTCTGCCACAAGAAGACCAGAAATGTCAAAGTTCATTACCTCTGGCTTGGCTTGCCCTCAGTCGGTCGGGGCGAATGGCAAACTACACTCGCGTCTCATTTGTCTTATTATGGGGATTTTTTGGGGATGACGGAGGGAAGCACGACGATGTTGTTACACTACAATCAGTGCAGATGTTTTCCAATATATCTCACTTCGCGGAGAGATCTTTTTTTATTAACTCCTTGAAAGACATGCTGTAGCTTCTAAGGGACCTGTCACGCTGACACAACTGTGCCATGTGCGCGGAAGTGCTCTAAAATGCGCTGCTCAGCCCCAGAAGAAGCCCCACTCCACATCGGGGATGAGAGTTGGTGGAGAAGGAGGTTTTGAACAGTCTCTGGAAGTGATGTCTCTCTTCCTCTCCACTTCTTTCGGTCTTCGCTCGTCTCTCTCCCCCCCTCACCTGCACTCGTCTGTCTTGTTTTTTTGGTTTCATTTTGCTGCTGATTATGTTTCTGTCAGCCTATATCTCCCATTTTCTCTGCCTATCATTTCTCACTCTCCCAACTTTTCCAACTTCATTTACATTCTGTTCAACCTCCCCCTTCTCTCCCTCTCTCCGCATCCCTCCACAGGTGGTGAGGCCAGAAGAAAAAAAACTGAAAGAAATAGAAGAAAGAGACTGATCCCCCCCCCCCCCCCTTTCTGCTCCTCATGCCTTTCCATGAACATAGTAGAAGCTTATCAGGCAATTAATGTAGCTACTCGGCTATGAGGAGCCTCTCCATTATACACAAAGCCTATTCATGAGCTGGGAGATAACCCCTGTGCCTTCATTTGTATCAGGGGAGAGTAATTACCCCCCATGTAACTAATCTATCTCTGCAGCCACTGATTCATCTTCTATGTGGCAACCTTTATAAGGAGGCATCCCCCATTTTTGTAAATATTTAATTCATAGTTTGATGGGACATTATGAATTACAAAGAAAACATTCCACTATTGCAAATGTGTCAATCTCCCAGCTGCAGAATCCTGGCCTCTGTAGTCACAGCTGTATCACGACCACGTTGTCCTCGTGAACTGTGCAGACATTCATGCAGATGTAGTTAAATGTAGGATACATGTTTCCTATTTCAGGACAACAGATTATGGATTTATTTGAAGTCTCTAAAATCAGGCTAAAATGGCACAAAAAAAAGTTCCAAACTGTAATCCACACGTAAGAAATAAACATTGTAATTGAAAGAACCATAAGAATGACAAAAGTATGCATTATGCACATATAAAATATAAAGATCTCTTAATAGGTTTTGTATTTTTGTTTTGTTTTATTTGTGACTGCTCAAGTGTATATATATATATATATATATATATATATATATATAGCTATAGT
Source organism: Myoxocephalus aenaeus (assembly GCA_038501785.1). NCBI lineage: Eukaryota > Metazoa > Chordata > Actinopteri > Perciformes > Cottidae > Myoxocephalus > Myoxocephalus aenaeus. The sequence continues at coordinate 1,650,803 of JBAMJR010000043.1, read as the reverse complement.
GGCAAGCGAGAGTTATTTGATCCCTTTTCTCTAATCTCAAAGTCCTAAATCCTTATAATAGATGTTCCCTACCTTCATAACCTCAAGTGTCTCCTTCATTTGTGTTTCCCTATAACATTATATTTGCCAAAATAGTGTTCTGATGGGCTTAAATTGAACAATTACTGAGTAAAAGTGTTTGCAGGAAGGATAAAAAAAAAAAAAAACTCAAACCATGAAGTGTAGCTGAGTGGTTTCCTATTGAAGAGCAACATTGCCATCTATCACTGAGAAACGGAAATGCAGATACTGTTGGCCACTTTAAAATCAGATGTTTTACATGTCTGCAGATAAAGACTCATGAAACACACCAAGATAGTTTGACAGAATGCTAAAACAAACCACACATGTGGTATCTTGTTTGCCTTTACGCTGCAATGTCTTCAAAGTTTTTAATTTAGTATTCGTAGTGAATACCAAGCAGGTTGAAAGTTATAGATAATCCCCTCCAAAAAAGTAAGCAAGATAACCAGAATGCCTCCCTCCTGTCACTCGGCTCTTACTGACACGCTGACGGTATACTGACAGTCCTCATGCATATAATGCTGCCAGCATGGCCCTGGATGGGAATCCTCCATCGCCATCCTGAGATTTATTCCTCAAGCTTCCGCTCAGATAGTGTATCCGCATCGGGACGCGGCGATGCTGCCACATTGTCGAATGATAATCTCGCTTTGCTGGCGGTCCCAAAAGCCCCACCGGCGCCTTGTGTGGATGTGATTTAATTTCCCCCTGGCTAATTTAGGGAAGAGTGCGTTTTATTGAGTGGCCCGTCGGTCTGTGTGAAAGATTGCAAGAGAAGGTGGTGCGGGTGATTAAACATGTGGCTGATGTGGCAGCGTGTTTGCTCTGTTGCAGGGACGGCGGCAGTGACATCAGAGTGTGTGATGCATGACCTCTCTTTTTTTTTAGCCCACATGCAAACATATAAAGTGCATCCATCCACTCCCTGAGACACACTCAGCGAATGCCACAGGAGTGTGTCATTATGATTGAGAGCGATGGTTTCTTTCTTAACTATAATTTCATGCATAATGTCACAGATGTGGATGCGGCGCTGCCCGACTGTTCTCTCCTGAATCCTAATTCCACATTCAGATTGGTTTATTTCTGAGACGCCTCAGCAAATCATGCCCCTAATTAATCGAAATGATGCATCGATTCCAACTTCCGTATTCCCTTTCCTCTGCAATTTTCAAGGGCTTATGATAAATGCATGAGGAAACAGAAACACAATCAAAGCAGAGAAACTCCCCAGAAAAGGAGTACAGACTATGGCTATTTCAGACGTAGCATTTGATTACAACATTGTGTCCGACTCACTATAATTTCTGCTCGGCTGTACATCCGCAGAATAGATATTTTAATCAGGCTACCTCTCCTGCTCTCCTTTGCCCCCCTCCATCCTTTGCTCTTCAGGGCTAACAACCCTTGACAGCAGGAGATGAAATAGAAATTTTGATATCAAACACCTACACAAAGGAGGGCTGACCTTTGATCAGCACGCCGTTTGATGTTATGACATGAAATTTGCATCATGGGAGCCCGGGCAGCGGACACGACCGCAAAGGGCTAATGCTAGAGAGCCCTGTCAGGGATCTGCGAAGGTCAAGGGCCTATTAGGAAGGAACAAGCCCTCTAATCCCACACAAGGGCCCTGCACAGCATTTGATGTCCAATACACAGAACTGGAATAGAAAATTGAGCCCTGAGAACAGAGCAATGACACTGAGAGTATTCATTAGGTATTAGCCCAAGAGTGAACAGGGAAGGAAGGGTATTATGGAATTATTATTAGATATGATATTGTGTTTAGAGCAAGACATTTATAACCTCTGCTGGTCAAACAAGACAATGCTATAACAGGCTCCTACCTGCTGAAAGAAAAATCTGCTCATTTGTTAAATGATCTGAAAAGCATTTTATAAGTGAGCAGCTCCTTGCCAGAAATAAAATGGACGGCCTCTTTCAGGGTTGTGGTGGTGTGGGACACTTTTGAGCATATGGCACGCTCCATCTGAATGTTGTCTATTGATCTGTGGACAGGTGGATCAGGGGAGCGCTGAAGCTGTTTAATTATTCAAGCTGGCACGTCATTTTTCATACGTGGTGTTTCAGAAAACCAAAAATAAATAAAAAATCCAATCCCACTGTTCATCTTTCATCTGGCCATCAGTTTGCAGCCTCATTACCTACACAGGACAGGGGAGGGGGGAGGAGAGAGGGAGGAAAGGAAAGGAAAGGAAAGGAAATAGGAGAGGAGAGGAGAGGAGAGGAGAGAGGCGAACACATACATTTACACATACATACTTTCTATCTCTCACACGCACACACGCACACACACACACACACACTATTTAACAGGTCTGCAGCACTATGTCAGTCAATCATTTGATCCCATTTCAGGCAATATCATCATCTTTCTTCTGTCCTGTAATCAATATTTCAGTTTCATGTTTGGTCCCACTTTCAAAGAGCACATTGCAACGGGTTTGGTTTGTTTGGTTAATTCATGATACTTAACTCTTTGACCAACTGGAAGTACATTCTTGAAGTCTGTATCATTACCGTGTTACAGACTCTCTCAGTCTTCTCTTCAAATGCCGGTAGTCCGTTGATACATGTTTGAGTGATCACAAACCACTGAGATATCACAGCCCACTCAAATAGGTTTTTTAGTAAACGTGCCGTAAGACTGAGACCGCTTAACCTGCATTTGAAGTCTGTAAAAGTACAGGCTACGTGACAAACTATATTTAGTATGCATGCTTTACACCACGGACAGACCCAGATTAAATACAAATAAAAGATTAAGATAATTTAATTAGCCCACGGTGCTAAAAAGGAATCTCGATAGAAAGGCCATGCATATTATTCATGTGTCAGACATTTGTAACCATAGGACAATATTAGCACATTTTATTATAAAATAACGTGCTGATGTTTAGCAGGTTTTATTCATCATATTCACCATCTTAGTTTGATGTGTTAGCAAGCTAACATTTACTGATTATTAAACACAACGTAGTCAATGGTTTTGTAGATATTTGGTGACAAACTAACGTATTTTACTTTAAATGTTGACGTTGTGATGGCACTTTATAAAATGCAGAATGCAAAACTCAGCAGATTGCCAAAGTCAAGAGGATAAATTGTCCCTTGAGCTTGACCAAAAACTCATGTCCACAGATTTAGTCATCCGTGCAGAACCAGCACCACAACCAAACCACTCCACTCTAAGGGGGCCGGACACAGGAGAATGAATACCAAAGGATTTACAGCTCACATGAACTCCTTTGTTAAATACAAACTATAGCTTTTAGTAAAGAGATTACACTATCATGGTATACATACATGATGTCCTTATATTCACAGTTCATAACATTCTGCTATCACTTTCCTGAGGATACTCAAATACGACTCATGGTTAAATGTATCAAGCACTTAAATTGTGACTTGTGCTATATTGGCACCATAAATACTTTGTGGATAACCTCTGGCATCGTCTTGCTGTCATAATCCCCCAGTCAAATTTAGCAATCATTCCACCAAAGACAAATATCTGCTCTGGTTGAATCAGAGGTCAGAGTTCATTCTTTATGAGTCCCAATAATCTCCCAGGTATGGGCGACTGTATACTGCATTACCTCACTCGCCATATTTCCTGACACCAGTATGAGGTAAGACTTCTCAGGTCAGACGTCTTTAAGATTCAAGGGGTTTGCTGGCCTGATCAATAATTTTGGTCTCTCTAATTATCTCACCATTGCACTCATTAATTACACTTTCAAGGCTCATTTCCAGTGTTGACCACAGATGCCCATTCAGTGGGAGCACCCAGAGAGGTGAGGGTGGGAAGAGGAGGAGAGGGCGGGGCCTGATTAATACTCAGCCTCTCTGTCTGAGGTCGGCTGCCACTCGCAGGAGGTAAAATGCAGAGACTCCACCAAGTGGGAGACAAACTGGGTCTCAATAAATTCCTCTGATGAGCCAAAATGAGAGAGTGCAGCTTCTGCTTTGAAGTAATCCACTCACACTTTTCCAGAGAATGTCCTGTGTAGCCTTTCCTGACTGAAGGATACGTAACGCATGGACAGAAATTGAGAAGAAAGACCCTCCTACTCCATATTTACTTTTGTGTACACTATGTTACTATATATATATGTGCTTTTTGACAATTGAGGCAGTGCGATTTGTTCTGTGTTGGGGTAATTTGGGGGTAGGAACTTGAGTGGGGAATGTGGGGCGAATGGAAAATGACATATGCAATGACCGTGTACTCTGCTTTTGAGAATAAACTTAATTTACAAAGAAAAAGGAAATTGAGAGGAAAGCTTACTTGTATCCTTTTAAACACAATTAGATTGACATTCATGGCTCCCAGACAATGACCAAGACTTTGGCGACCCCCAATGTCTATCTATATATTTCTCTATGTGTCCATCTGTGGTCCCTCATTGAGCTCCAACTAAATCCCATCCTCATTCCTTCATTATTTCTCCACTTTCCTATTTCCTCTGGAAATATAGAAAAAAAAAACAGTCCTACTTTTTCGGGTGGGGGGGGGGGGATGGAATCAGTCTGGCTGCTGGCAAATCCAGAGTGATGTGTGACGTTGCTAAATGTGATCACTACCTCTCCATCTGTCCGAGAGGCGGAGTTGCCAGATTGGCTGAATAATTTCACGAGAACCAAACAGCTGTCATCTCCCATCTACAGCATGTTCCCATGACAACACCTGGATGAAGTGGGTGGAGAAGTGAAGAAGCTGACATTATCGTCGCAAGATTATAAAAATCAGGTTACAGCGCTTGTGTAGTGATCAATTCTGATTGGTGTTGTTACTGTATGAGTTAGAGTGTTAACTGTGTGTGACTCCCTTCTCTTAATGACACGGTTTGCCTCTGCAGAGTGCACTATGGGATACATGGGGGTGAGACTGCAGCGGCAGCCCCGAAATATAGTTTTTTCGCTGACACTGCTCTGATTCACTTGTCTCTTGCTAATTATCATATTATTATGGCTGGTGATTAGGTGTATATCCACCAGAGGGCAGACAGAGGGCAGTATTAGTTATACATGCAGCACCTAAGTGCTCCTCTGAATAACCTGAGCGAAGTATCAACTGGTCAGAGCTCAGCTGAAAACACACTGAGAAGTCTGGCACACTGATGCCATCTGCTGTCGGTCCCCCCAAAAAACGACCAGAAGGTACTCTTACGTTGCAAAGGATTGTTCAAGTCTTTCCAAATCCTTGGAAGTGTTGGTCAAACTGTTTCGGTAAGCGTGGCTTATATGTGGATGCATTCTGAAAACCAGATCATCGTTTGGTGACGGAGAGGGCGAGCGCGAGAGAGCAAGTGGTTTGGCATGCGGATGGAGGGAGGAGCAAAGAAGAAATAGGGAGAAGAGAAATAGTAGAAGGTTAGGAGAGGAGAACCAGCTGGAGTTGTACCTTGAGTCAGGATACAGCTGCAAGCACAGTGGGTTGTATTGCAGCTCAGGCCAGGCCTAAACATGGAGCAGTTTCACGCCTCAGCTGCAGAATAGTCAACTGGGAATCAGGAGGTCAATAAAGAGACCGGCAGCAGATGAGTTGCTGCTTTTGTAGAGATCCCCCCCACACACACACACACGTCTGTTTTAAAGGTGTTGGACTCTATCTGTATGCATATGTAGATATGTTTGAGTGTATTCCATTCTTCTTTCTTTTTTTATATATCCCCATAAGGTGAATAACAAGGGCCTGATCCTGACCATGACAACAGAAAACAGATGGCTCGCTGTCATCCAGCAACTCAGCGCAAACCGACCAGAGAGGTCCAAGGAAAGCACACAGCCTTTGGCAAACATTGCCTGTTGTGAATGTTTCGAGACTATCTGGGGGGGGGGGGGGGGGGGGGGGGGGATCATGTCACATTAAATATATTTTACATTGCACAAGTGATTATTCCCCTGTCTGATTTTGCAGACTATCCTGGTTTGGCTTGGCTCACCTCACTCCTCAGACGTAGAGGCGCTATCTTCCTCCACAAGGGGGCAAACTCTCTCCAATATTTGCCCGTGTGGTCCATGCGGACCTGCTGTAACTGGAGCCATGAACACGGCGCAGTGCAGTGACTCAAACAACAGATCTGTCTTGTAAGTATACGACAAAAAAGTGGCACAATTGTTTGGCTCAAGTGTTCGAGTTGGAGCCTCGGCTGCAGTTTGAGTCTGTTGTTCAAACGAGGCTTTAAAGCGAAGAACGACTCCTTCTTTACTTCAAAGGCATGCATGCCTTTTCTTTCACCTCGGAAATTAATTTCCCACCCTGATATACAAACTTGGCCGTTTCATCCCCCTTTTCAGTGATTTTTTTTTTTTTCTCTTCTTCTTGCTCGAGGCAGGAAACGAACACAGGAGGTTTTGTGCTCCGCTGTGGTGGGGTTTGAGACCCCCCACCCCTCCCAGCGACTCAACTTGATGTTGGGAGATGAGACGGGAAACAGGTGTCACCCATGACCTTCAGTGCTCAAACACTACAGGCCCCACAAACAGGGGCTCTCCAGGAGGGAGGTGGGGAGGGGTTCTCCTCACAAGCTACTTTACCTTTTCTCCTCTCATCGTTTTCCCTCTCACTGACAACTATTAGTTGACTCCACACTCTCACGTTTGTAATCATAGATTATTTCCATCGAAGTTCAGGATTGTGTGCTGCACATCATTACTGCATTACCCAGTTACACTGCGTTTCGCTGGGGGTTCACCCTGTTCTCACCTCGACTCAGGAAGATGACCCCCCTCAGACAAAGAAGGGAACACAAAGTAATAACCTCTAAATCCCGATGACTGGCTTATGTGAAGCCGGAGACGATTGGGAAGTCTGCCGCTGAGAGGGAGCGGTGTGGGAGCCGGCGGTGTCTGTGTCCTCGGCGTGTCTGTCAGCGCTGCTCCTATCGCCCACTCTGTTTTCCTCATAAGAAAAAGATTAATTCTGCAGATTATCAAGCTTCAATAAAGTACTTACTGTTAACCAGTAGTTGGGAGAAGTCGATGCCTTGTCCAGACGTGCAGGATGTGCGGTCAAACAGAGGCGAAGGACACAATAGACACATCGTTGTACACCTTTAAAAAAAAGAATGGTGTACTTTGGTACACCTGTGAACACCACAACATACAGTTTCCTAAGGACTTTGGGTAAAGAGCCATATAACAAATTAACTGACCATCAGACCAAAGAAGGAACGTATCCAAATGTCATATATATATATATATATATATATATATATATATATATTATTCTATAATAATAGAATTTCTGAAGATAAGAAAACTATACATACAATATGAAATATCTGAACAAGTATTGCTGGGGTATAGAGGAAATTACAGAATCGCAGAAATATCTAAGTTTGACTGCCATTGGCCGTCTATTTAGAGAGAAGAAAAGAAAGAGGAAGAGGAAGACAACTCTAACTGGCCTAAATAGAAAGTTCCTTTAGGACAAATTATAATAAGCAAGTAACAATCTGAGAAACAAACGGACTGATTATTTGGGTCATTCCTGATGAGGTCTCCAACTGACTCCACGTGCTGAAAGATCAAACCCCATCACATTATCCTAGATGATCCTCAATAAGTCACCCGGTTATTCTTTGACACATAAACAAACCCTTTACTTGATTCCAGTTCCACTTAGCCTGTATTTCACGTGAGCAGCTGTATGCCAAAGCGTTATGGACATTATTTCACCACAGACATGACCATAGAAATCCCTAACCATTTGTCTATAGAAGGGCGCCTGTTTATGGACTAATGGTTATCCTGGTTGTGTGTCTATGGCATGAGCCTGACAGCCAACTGTTTGACACTGAGGCCATAGAGACAGATGGCAACCAAATGCCTTTTATTGCCTGCCTTTACCACTTGTGTGTCCCGATCACATCAGTCATGAAACACTGCAGGGACTACATGACATGGAGATCTCTCTCTCTCTCTCTCTCTCTCTCTCTCTCACACCCTCTCTCTCTACAAAGCTCCCCAGGCCGTTAGCCTATCAGATCAAAATGAATGCTGCGATACAATCAGTGATTTATGCTTTTCATATTCAAACCTGCTGTATTCTGTATGCATAATATCTGTGTGAGCAGTTTCTCCTGTATTTGTCTCTGTGTATATATCTGCGTGCATACTATAAATGTTTGTGTGTGAGTTTGTGCTTCAGAGTGTCATATTGCCACACTATGTGCTGACACAGCGCCTAAAGCTACAAGTCGCACCTGGCGTGTGAGAGCACTTCACCAGCTGCTGATGCTTGAATATCAGACGTGCACATGCGTGCGCACACACACACACACACACACATACACACACACACACACCCACACACACACACACACACACATTCATACCGTATGCACACAACTGTATATTTGTTCCCTCCATTCCTTGTACATGTGTGCATGGACACATACGCCCTTGCATTGACATATGCTCCCTCGTGTCACGCATTGCATGTAATCCGCGGATGCATGTTTCAAAAGTGCAACAAAGAATGACACGCAAATCAATATGATATTGAGTGCAGCTCCTCCTGGGAAACAATGAACCTAAATACTCTGACAGCCTGTTCTAAAACACTTAAGTGCATTTTAAAAGTGAATTATGTCAACAGATGCATATATATATATATATATATATATATATATATATATATATATATATATATATATATATTCTACTTAGCTATTCACCTTGGTACCCAGACTTTAAATATAAAACTGAAATACTGAAAAAGTAAGGACCTTTAAATGACTATTTAGACATTTTGGGGGATACTTTAATATTACAATAATATTGTTATTCTCTTTCTTGCTGAGAGTTAGATGAGGAGATTGATACCACTCTTCAAATAATATGTCCATCAAATATAAAGTTGGATCCAGCAGCCAGTTAGCTTAGCTTAGCTTAGCATGAAGACTGGGGGATGGGGGTAAACCTAGCCTTGCTCTGTCCCAAGATTACAAAGTCCACCAACACCAGGTACGACTCCCTCGAGTTGCTTTGTGGACTGACTCCCTCTCAGAGGATGTACCTGTTGACTTCAAAAACATATTCAGAGGGTTTGTCTGAATAATAGGCCCGGTGTGGGACTATTTCATTCTCTGACTTGGTAAACAGTAGGTAGGTACACTTTAACAGTGCCTTTGCCTTTATGAATTATCCACAGCTCAGCCCTCGTAATTCTTAACTTGGTCATGTACTTCTAGTTGTTTACTTTGTCCCAGCCACAAGTGTCGAAGTCTGTACCTGTGCACACAGCTTTCCGCTGATAGCACATTAAGGGACTTCACACATATTGTCCTGACCGCTTCAAACAAGACAAGTAAGATCAAAGACTGTCTAGACTCAGAACTACCGGCGCACTGTGCTGTCAGAGTAAAGCGTGGAGTCGCCTGACATTTGTTTGAGATAAAAACAGCCACGTCACGACGCTGAATCAAACAGCAATTCGCCAAAAGTGTGTGGCTGAAGTCAGAGATAAGGAATCAAAGTTGAGCTGGCACCGGTTGAGCCACCGCTGGGGCCTGAAAGGTGACGGTGGCAGAGCTACTATCACTTCCTTCTAATGCCGGCTAATCTAATCAGCTGTATTACAGTAAAGACAGACTGGAGGTGAAGCAGCAGAGACGCCAGAAGCCTAACACTCCAGAGATTAAACCCACATCAGACGAGACTGGAGGAAAAATGGCACATGAGAGATTCAAACTACTTGTCGAGGATATGTATTTGTAGTTTTTGTTTACTTATCAGATATATTTTATTGCTTATGCAGCCTTGATTTTAATTTAAAGGTGCAGCTTATCTAACAACTGCTGATTCACAGCTTAAAATACAGCTTGTACCTGTTTTTCATCAAGGGAATTTCCTCTATGTTCAGTTCTTGTTGACATATTTGTTTGTGGTGGGGCAGGGAGGAGAGAGGAGGCCAAGGTGAGAGGCAAGGAAACCATCATACCCCCTTCGGAGATAGAAAAGCCCCTATTATGCCCTTGTGCACCCCCCTTCTCCTTCTCTGAGTGGGGGCTCATAATTGGACCTTTATGCTGTGTGTGAATTCTTCGCCTGCACACACTTTCCCAGACTGTGTCCGGCCACCAAACAGATGGGGTCTGTATGCAGAGGACACACACACACACACACACACACACACACACACACACACACACACACACACACACACACAGCCTGCAAACATTCACACACATGCACAGTGCACAGGACATGTCGCACACCCATGCCAGACCCTTCTCATGCCCTATTAATAAAAAGAAAGCAGCACAATAACAAGAGAAGGAGTTGGAGGAGCCCCCCACCCCCTTAAATCCCGGGGTCTTAAATGCACAGAACATTCAATAATGTTTTTGTAACTGGGACGTTTGAAGTCATTGAGGGAGAATGCATCATTTCGGGGGAAAGAGGGAGAGAGAAGAAGCAATGGCCAAAGGTCTATTGTTTGGCCTTTCCTTGGCTTTGTTCACATTATTGAACATCGTGGTAAGTAGCATGGCTTGGAAGAAAGCAACATATTGCCAAGGCAACCAGAGCCTGTAATTGTCTGTTCGTACTTTAGAGCTTGCAGCTGCACAGGCTCTTCCGTGACACAGCCCTGTTTTGGGCCATTTGCTGATAACGCCAAGGAGAGGGCGTTTAGGGGTTGTGTGTGTTAGACTTTTTTCCGTCTTTCCAAAGTATCGAGCTTTCCCTCCTTTCTGTCCTCTTCTTTCTCTGCACCAACTCCCTCGTTTCACCAGTTTGTTTCTGCAACTCACTCATTTTCCCACCTCATCCCCGAATATGTCAGCAGCTCTGTCACATGCCCTCTTTACTCTCTTCACTCATTATGTCACTCACTCCCCTTGAGTTTCTCTCACTTACCTCCCCTGTCATGTACCTCAGTATGTGACAAGATAACCATGTGCTGTACAGTCGATTTTCTCCATAAGTCTGCCACTTGTTAGTCTGTCGGATCCACTTCGTTTGGACACTCCTGTCCGTCAGCAAACAAGCTCTGTGATCCGTATCTCCTGATCCACGCTGGGCCCATTTCACAGTGTAAGGAAAAACGCCACCTTTTCTTCGAAAATGCTCGTATTGTGATCGTTCGAGACAAGAGAATAAGATGTGTGTGTGTGTGTGTGTGTGTGTGTGCGTGCGCCTGTGTGTGCGTGCGTGTTTGTCCATGGGTGTCTGTGTTAACTTGTCTGTCTTTGTCCTTAAATTATTCATATCTTGTGAAAAAAAAAATAGGAAACCGCTTCCAGCTCCTCACCAAAAGTGTATCCGCTTCCCGCCATTTAAGAGCAGGACAAATTGGACCGGAGCACTTTCACAATTCAAAGCTAACAACATGATGGATTCTGTCAGGGATTTCCTCCAAATCAATAGTCACGCTTTTTCTGAAGGAATGTAGCTGGAACATCTGCTGCCCGAGGTCCGACCAACAGGTGCTGCAGAGCTGCTCAGTGTCGTGAGAACACACAGAGCCCACTGGGAGCATGGCAAGGCCAGGTGCTCCAGCCATGCTCATCTGGGGGTGGGGGGGGATCCGCTTTATTAAACCAAGCAGAACTGTAAACTTGATCCAGGACAGAGCAGAGTTTAACACGGAGCCAGCTCGCCCACGCAGGCTAACATTGCCTCATGAGGCTCCGTACGGATAGGAGCGAGTTAGTCACTAAGGCTCTTATAACTCCTTCATACTCCTGTCTGTCACAACAACCGCTGTGGATGCAAAGCAAGCGAAAAAGAGATTTTGTAGGAGATGTGGAACATGCAGCGGAAAAATACTGAAATATTTGCAGGTCTGCAATATACTGCATAGTCTGCATACTAGGGGTGGGGGGGGATTTACAGAGGGAAAACTATTCAAGGGAAAAAATATCTGAAACAACACTTCACCCAGAAATGTTTGTTTTTCCCATTTTGGCGGTATTTACATAGCTGTTCCTTCGTTCCGGCCTATCCTGTCCTTTCACACACACACACCCACACCCACACACAGCCAACCTTGTCGCTGCAAGCCTTCACCCCGGCAACAAGCCCAGAGGAATTGATGATTTTCAACACTTCCCCCTCAGGGAGTGTGTTGATTGCTGACGATAGGGACTGCAAGGTGTGTCTACGTCAACGAAAAGAAGAAAAAAAGATGATTAGAAACAGCATTACAGCGTAGTCATTTTCACACAACCCTGACGATTGCTTGCTGCTCCGAAACTCGGTATTCAGACACGCTGAGCAAATCCTTTTTGCTAATTTGGGTTTTGGTGCCAGAAATGTGGTGTGATATTTCACAGAGAGGGGAGAATTGTAAAGTCCAGCTGTTGGGTTTGACAGCTTTAGGGCACAGCTGGTCTCGGTCTTTGTGTGTGTGTGTGTGGGTGTGTGTGTGTGTGTGTGTGTGTGTGTGTGTGTGTGTGTGTGTGTGTGTGTGTGTGTGTGTGTGGTTCAAATCCGTTAAGTCCATTCACTTTCATTTGTATTAATAGCTGATGTAATGGAGTACGATGTTCACCAATTAATTGTGCCTTTCAAATGATATGAGCAAGATTGAGAGAGACTGGAAGGAGCAGTGACGAGGTGTGAAATTAATCAGTGAAATGGAGATATAAAACCACTGAACATGTAATTATGATTCACCCAGTATGAGTTTAAAGATCTTTTCTAAACACATTTGTGAGTTTGACCTGCTCCCCTTACTTCAACCTATGGGACTCCAGTGGATGGAAGGACGGAAGGAGGAAGGATAAGTGAGGGAGGAAATCCTGTCCTCTGGGTCCGGTGGGGAGTGAGACGAGCCTCGGCTGTAACCCTCAGGGATCAAAGGTAGCCCAGTCAGACCCAAACACAGTCCTCTCCTCTCCTCCCGTCTCCTCTTCCCTCCCCTCTGCTCTCCCTCTCCCCCATTGTTCTCGCCTCTCCTTCTTATCTGATCGGGCATCCACTCACTCTTATTTGCAATTCTAATGAAAATCTGACACCTGCCCTGCCAACCTTCGCCCCTCTCTGCAGATCCCTGCCACAACAACAAGGAGAAAAAGACAGAGAAGAAAAGAGGCAGAAAGAAAAGTTAGCGAGGTGAAGAGAGTGGGAGAGAGCCCCTATCCGAAGAGGGATATTATGTTACTGCTGGCCTGGTAGATTGGATTGTCAGATGGCCCAGCGAGGTTAGGAAAAAGTGGTCTCTTTCATTCTGGGTTGCTGCGACAGAGGTCTTCTCACACAGTGAAAGGAATCCTGATATGATGTTGGCTGTCGGACTGGTCAGGGGACCTAATCACCCCCACGGGAGAGATAACATTAAGGGGATCCTGTCATCTCTTTCCCTGTTGGTGGAAGAGGTGGGAGCTTCTGAGGTGGAGATGTTATGAAGCCAACAAGGATTTTAAAGCCATCTGTGCTGATATGCATCACCAAATTGAAAATGGGCCCTTAAAGCTTTATTTATGAGTTGGTATCAGTGAGCATAAATGCATACCATATAATGTTACAGAATGTGTAACACTAGTTAAAGACAGTGTTCCCGAACAAGAGCTTCCTCTTTGTATTCTGCTCATTCCCTTACCTCATCTATCGCAGCACACAATCTGCACCTCTCACTGGCCCTCAGTCGCTGATAGCCAAAGGTTGAGAGTATCAGCGGCCCTAAATGGGCCTTCAACAGCCAGCAGACTGAAGAGAGGAAAAGAAGCAGGTGGGGAAGGAGGGAGGCCGGCACGATGCTATCAGTCCATTACAGACCCCCGAGGACAAAAGCAGCTTCTCTCTCTTTCAGTCTGGCCTAGTTGTGGCCAATGCAGGGCCACTACGCTCCACATATGCGTATCTACACAAAGACGCCTTGATACAGGTGTCAAGAGGTGCCAGTCACTTTGACTGGTCTGTGTGTTGAGTTCAACCCTTGTTTTAGGTTACTTTCTACTGAAAGGGACAAAGCGACAGAGGCCCCAAAAGGCCAGGCCTCCTTCTGCCTTGTCCATTCAAAAGACATTTTTAAGTAGAACACCCTACATGTAAGCTGGATGGTGTATCGGAATTTAGATATTTGGGGCATTTAGATCCTGATATCTTCTGACATTCAACATTTGCTGTAGCCAAAAGAAAGCATGTGTAATAGCCACAGAAATGTTTGCAATATTCAAATTCATTCCAGCCTTGACTAAACCAGCCCATTAGTTTGTCCCCCTCCCAGTAACCCCAGTGCTACTTTCCTGGGACAGAGAAAAATGTTTTTGTATGGGGGCCTAGGGGACAGCTAAGGAAAAACAACACACACCTGTTTCCCCCCTTTTAACGCCTTCCCCACTCCCTCCCCTTTGGAGCAGCCACATGGGCATGGAGAGTGGATTGTACCGGTGCTTAATCCATACGGGCGAGGACAGTGGTATTGTCACCCATTTAGAGGGTGCCGGGGACACGTGGCTCACCCTTTAGCACGCTTGAGGGAGTACGGGTGAAGGCAGGCTGCGGGCCGCAGTGGCAGGTGCTGTGACGGATGTCCCGTGAAGTGCCAAAGCAAACACAGGGATGCGAGGTGGGGTCAGGGTGGGGCAGTCAGAAGGGTAAAGCGGGTATGGGGAGATTAGTGTGCCATGGCCCTGCCCTTTAGAGAGAGGAGAAGGGGAGGGAGCACAAGGGAGGTGCGGGCGGTGAAAAAGAGAGGTGTCAGGGCACAGGGTCACATTCTGCTGCATCATGCCTTTGTGTTTTCAAGCAAGGTGCCGAACGAATGACCTCAGAACAGAGTTCAGTATGAAATAATGCAAGACAGAAAATGAAAAAGGTCCAAGTCAGCTTTGGACCCCCCACCTTCAAAAAAAGGCTGTGCCACAAGGGCAATCTCCTTTTCATTATACTTGGACTTGAAAGACAACTTTCAGTCCAGCTCCAACTTGCAGCAGTAGCCGTGGGAGGAAGTATGAATCAGGTAGAGTTTCACTTGCCTCATGTCCTCTAATGGCCCACCCAATCACCAGGACATGAGCATTTCACAGAACATGTGCACAGGAAGCCTGGAGGTATTGCTGTTACACAACAGAAACCGGATACGCCTTGTTCGCTAACCTTGGGTCCCTGTCCTGCCCTCGGCCCCCCTCGTACCTTTATGAGGGCGACGAAAGAAGGGCCCAGAGAATGTGTGAGCTTCAACCTGTTCTGGACTGAACACTGGTGGGCATTTGTGGATGAAAGGTTGCATGGAGGCTGTAGAGAGTTTGGACTGTTAGCCGAAGGTCCAAGACAGATCTGGAAAAGTCTTTAATGTTACCGGAGAAACGACATGCAAGGGGGAAAGGGCATTGAGTTGGTGATGGCTGGGAGAGGAGCAAGAGCAGTCGAGAGAAGCCAAAGGTTAGACTGCAGGCTGTTATTTTGATCAGGCAGGTCTAAGGACCTATTGCCTTGCTTTTGACAGTGGGCCGGTCTAGCTTACTAACTGGACCAATTGGTCGACCCATTTTCAACCCAAAGTGGAGGGAAGAAATAACCTGATCAGAATGGTGCAAATACAATGCCCCTGGGATGACAAGGGCAGTCATCTCAGGGGGAAACAAGAAAGAGAGTAGCAGGTGGCAATATAATTTCCTGTTGCCTTGACCTGACCATGGATCTCAGAGAGCCTCCGACACCAGTAAAACTTTTTTTTACCTGTCTGCTGTGATAGAGAGGGGCGAGACGCTATAATGGTACACTTTCATACAATCTTTTCCTCAAAGGCATTCATTGTGTTGCACTTGTTTGTACAGGAAAGTTTGTACAGCAAAATGACGGATATAAATGTGTGAAGAATCTAAAAAGAGAGCTTGCATCCAATCGCTGCACGAAGTGGCAGCGGTTGTCTGATTGTGGGGGTGGCAAGCGCCTCAGTTAAAGCTAACTGATGCCCTTACTCTAGCTTGTAAAACTTTTCATTATGCATCTACTGTACGGTTCCAAAACCAGGGCAGGGATGTCGAGTCAACCAAGCAGTACATGAGCGGTAAACATGAGCCGAGGAATGTCTGATAGAAGTTCAGAGGTCAGAGCAAAGCATGCCTTGGCAGGGACAGAGGGACATAGCCACCTGGTCATCTGGGTTAATTATAAATGTAGCAGGCCGCAAGGGGGGAAGATGAGCTGGACAGCTGTCTCTCCAGACACACATATAAACACACACACACTCAGGATCACAGCCCATATGCATGGTCCGCTCTGCTGAGCACCAGATCCCAGGGGCCCGTCGTGGCTGAAAAGCCCTCCACCGCAGCCAGGTGGAACTGGGGAAAAGTTCACCATCACAGCCGCCGAACCCTTTTTGACTCTTTCTATCTCTCTCCCGTCTCTGTTTCTCTCTTCGAGCATCCCACGGAAATTCAAGATGAAGTATATGTTCCTTGGACTCGTCTACTGTAATTCTCTGGTATTCTCATGACTATCTTGATAGGAAATATACCTTAGAGGGCTTTTGGAAACGAGAAGTTGCTGATTTATCAGGAGTTAGACATTGTTGATTGGGTGATGAAATGAGCAAAGTGGAGATCAATGCTCGAGGGCTGAAGTTCGTATTATTCATGCCCTAGGAAGATGAAAAATTCAATCTTTTGTCTCGAGTATAATTCCAAGCAGTGTCTGGAGAATGTATTCAGTAATATATTTGAATAGAAGGCTGTAACTCCTTGTCCCCAGACCGCAGTCACAGATAAACAAACATGGAAGATGTTCATAATTGGTCCTCCTCCATTCAAATAGCAATTTGTCACCGCCTCCCCTTGGCTGTGCCCAGGGGGACTTTGTGCTAATAGGTTTAATTGTGAAATAAGTGTTTCTCCGTGCACAGGCAGGAATCAAAACCCCACAGGTGCGACTGCAAGACACACACCAGCACACAGGAAAGCTCGATCACGACATGATGACGAGTCACACAGCAGTATCGGAGAGAGGATGCAGAGGTACTGACACAGAGGAGGGGAAGAGAAAAAAAAGATAAAGCGACGGGAGCAGATGAGAAATGGTAAAGGTGAGGGGCGGGGGGGTGATAGATAGGGATATATGTTAAAGAGACACCAAGAGAGTGAGAAATATGAAATTGAAAATCAAGCAAGAAATAGATCAGGGGTTATCATTTGCCAAAGAGGCTTATGCCAGACATATGTCTTGCTCACAGTTTATGAAACTGGACACATGTTGTATTATGAATATCAGCTATATTCAGCACCTGTGTTTTTAAACTAGATAATATTTCACTGGCTGAGTGTTGATGGAGGAAAAACGACGAGGCTTATTATTTTTTGCTGATCTTGTAAAGCGATGAAGCTGAAAACTCATACTGCTATCCCAGCTGATCGGAAGTTACACAAAGTGCGTCTTGCTTTTTCCTGCCAGATACAATAGATCTAGAAAGCAGACCTTCTGTGTTAAGCTTGAGCCTTTGTGGAGGCATTGTCCAAAAAAAAAAGCGCTGACAGCACAGAAACAACCCCCTATGAAAGCGCTTTACTGTATGCAAGTGTCCACTCACTGGAAAAGCCATTGCAGTAAAGTGGAGGAGTAATCCTGGCAGGGCCTGTCTTTTCACTTAGAAAACCCATAAGAGTCCAAGCCCTAAGCAGAATGCCTCCCTTGACGGCCATAGCTGAGATAGCAAATGACGGCAGTAGGGCCGCTGTGTTTGAAATAAACACAAGCCTGTGTCCACTGGGCACAATAAAAGTGATGCTGGCTTAATCACTCTCATGACGACAAGAGAACACGTTCTTTACATTGCAAACAAGTGTGTGTGTGTGTGTGTGTGTGTGTGTGTGTGTGTGTGTGTGTGTGTGTGTGTGTGTGTGTGTGTGTGTGTGTGTGTGTACCCCTTGAGCGCTAGTTTGTGGCTCGTCACATGCATGGTGTCCTTTCCAAACAAACGTCCATCTTCACAGGCAGTTATGGGTGAGGCAACAGACCACTTCGATAGGTATAGAAGAAGAGCTAGGTTTGACGTTAGCTTACGAACTAAAAATGTCAAATTATATTTTTAGATGTACACGGGACACAAATCCCAATCTCCTTGGACAAAAGTCCTGCAATTGTTTGGCCCGCCCACCCTGGACAGACTCCCATGGATTTCATACTAAGTCACATTCTCTTCCTGTCCATTTTTGAAGCAGGAGTTAGTTGAAAGCCCGGTGCGTTGCATACAGCCGTTAAAGGGGGCCTCTGACCGCTGATCTCCAATTTTTGTGAGGCACTGACTAACCAGAGGAATTTGACGAGCTTGGGAGTGAGAACGGGTCGGTGTGTGCGTGTGCTACGTGTGTCTGAGGTTTCATGCAAATCAAAGTCCACATGTGAAAGACGCATAAGAGCTTTCTCGTTCAAGGGCACATCATAATAATACGATACCCGGACTCCAACCTTCTCTTTCAGCATGAAGGAGAAAGAAATCCACCATTCATTTTGTGATAGACATAGAAATCTGCTTCTTTTGAAGTCCAATCCATAAGGCTCAGCGCACTTCACTCTAATGTTGTTTGTCAGATCCAGGCAGAGGAACATCCTTAGCCTTTCATCTCCAACCGCACAATGACAGCTGGAGGCAATCTGCTGCGTGTCCACCATGCCAACCCGCTTCTTCTCACGGGCATCTGCCTTCGAGAAACCACAATGTCACCTGTCACTCAGGGGCGCCATTAAACCATTCAAGCCCCCAGGAGATCTGATTAGGCGGGCCTGCCAGCATTTAACTCACGAAGAAAATGAAATGCCCCGCTGTTGTCCCTGCTTATCGTGATTTAAACCCTGCAGTCAACAGCACACAGAAGTTAGCCAGAAGGACGAGATGGATAGAGATAGAGGAAGGCTGCAGGCAGAGACGCGGTCTGATGGAATTGTTCCATTGATGCATGGATTCATTCTGAAATGTATGTGGTTGTGCAGTAAGTTGTCAGAAATGACGAATAATTTAATTTACTTGATGGTAATATAATTTTCTCTCTAAGTCAGTATCATTATTCAGATCAGCTAAAATATAACTTCATTAATCCATAAAGACATTATTGTGCCAGAGTTTCAATAAAGATTACAACCGAAGAATAGCAAAAAACTATTAGAATACAAATATAAACATCTATGTACAATATATTAGCAATTATTAAGTGTAAAAGGATATAATAATGACACCATTGCAAAATAGAATACAATCGCAATGAAAGTAAGGTAAATAAATAATGTAAAAATGTCAACAGCAAAGTTAAATACAAGAGTAAATGTGACACCGACACCATGCCTAATGGAAACTAAAATAGAAAAGTAACATTGAGCATAATGTACAGTATGTGTGTCCTTCTACTCAGTGCACATACTGCTGTTGCTTCAAATGCGCACTGCATCTGAACCTGAATTGGGAACTGCCCAGACGAATCCCTAAAGAAGAAGAAGATACAGAAATATTAAACTATTTATTTATTGTGCTTAAAAAACAGTTTAATCGTTTTGTTAAAACACAACTTGGAAAAGGAGCCCCTATGCTTGTGTCACGTCTCAGTCTGAGACACAACTTGGTCTGGCCAGAGGAGCTGGCCTCGGTCCCATGTCACCCAGCTACAGCATCCAGCCACAGCCAAACAAAGCAAAAGTGCCAATCAGCTGCAAGTTGAGCCCAGCTGTTGCTGGGGCCGGGACACAGGGAGCAGAGAGCAGAGTGGGGTGGGGACTAAATGTCCAGTGCGGGGAGAAGGGAAGGGGGTGAGGCGGCGGCGGCGATGGGAGTGCAGAAAGGGAATACAGGGGATGGAGGGGATCAGGCTGAAGTGTTGGACGAGGGATCGGGTGATGTTTGGCCAAGGCCTGAGGAAGTATCATATGCGACACCTTCATGCGAGAAGGTTACTCCGGGCTGAGCCAGCCTCCTGGACCACAGGCCTCGGGAAAAGCTGACGGATACACAAGTCCACACACACACACACACACACACACACACACACACACACACACTGCTCACATTCACACACAAATATTCAAAGATGAAAGCAGGCACCAAAGCACATTCTCGGCAGAAGGCCCGTTTGACAGCACACACACACACACACACACACTCATTGATTAATCCATATGGGCTAGCACAAACACAGCAGCTTCTAACAGCTGAGTGGTGAAATTGGAGGGCTCCACCCAAACAAAGCTAAACAGGTCGCAATCAAGTCAATAGTCTGCTGTCCCTCGCAGGGCCTTGAGACCACTGAAACGTTGCACCACTCGCAAAATCAAATACAATCATTTACGATCTCATCAGACATGGAGACTCAGACTTCTGCGAGCGCACATATTTAAGCGGGAAATATTAAGATAATGCAAAGCAGAAGTCTCTTAAAAAAACACTTGAAACATTTGGCATATCAAAAGATATGATAAACCATATGAGGCAGTATGCATTCCTAACGCTGCAAGGATAAAATAATCCTGTTAATCTTGGATGTCGGGACACAAGCATCCATCATCATGTCAAAAGATGAAAAGGAAACCTTTTATTTTATCTGTACGTCGATCCCTCTTTCATCCATCTGTCCGCACGGAATCAGCTTTCCCACTTACGTTGTGCATTTATTACAAAGATAATTCTGCTGAGCCTGCAGAAACTCTTCCTCTGGGTCAAAGTGTCCAATCAGCAGGTGGTGGTCTGGCGATTGACATCTGAGCGAGATGTGATCACAGATAGCCCTCCCTCTCTATTCCAGCTGGAGCCGGCCCGGCACTCGTGACTGACAGCTCTGCTCTTAATAATTCATCTGGTCCTGGGTGTGTGAAGGTCAGGAGATCATCTGATTGGGCTTGGGCGCTGAGAAGAGGTGGCACTGTCATCAAATATTTATTGACCTGCTGTACTCCCAATGCAATCTCAAAATACACAATCTGTCGCCGCTAAACACGGCACAAATTCGCACCCAGCGACTTCAACCGGGATGGCAACGGCACCGATTCTGTTTGACTGTGTGTGAGGGTTGCTGGTTGTTGAAGCGGGGTATAAAGCAGAGGTTGTGTGTGTTTGCTTAGTGAGCATATGGATTATGAGTCAGTGAACAGACGTAACTGCTGATGAGCCATTGCGTAATCCTGTTTTAATTGTCTCGCCAGATGGAAAATAGCACTGAATGCACCGACGCTCGACATTACAATGCCGCTAATCCTGATTTCTGCAATTGCAGAGTACTACAATCAATGAAATTGCACACACTGAAATGGACATTTCAGTGTTTGTCAATCTGCTTATTTTTGTCATATTTTTGTCCCATTGGCACTATTGGTCATAACAGTTTAATCACCGCCTCGTTAAGTAGGGAACTTGTGAAACATGGACTCCAGTGAGAAGAGGAAGAGGAAGTTCCTCCTCCAGCTTTTCAAGAAACAGAGATCCTCTCAGCACCATGAAAATCTCTCCCTGACGCACGCACACGGCAGTCAGTTTCCATCGGCCTGGAGCTGTGCCTTGCTTTCAAATTAGCGTGTGTGAATGCTAGAGCAGCAATAGCAATATAAAGTGTCCCTAACTTTACATGTATTTTTTTCTTTTCTTTTCAAATTGACTGCCACTATAAAGGCAGACTCCAATCGTGGCTATTTGTCTACAACTGCTAAGCATGGCTACAACAGCTACAGGGATTTCCAGAAGATTACATTTCATTTCATTTCATTTATTTAGCTGACGCTTTTTATCCAAAGCGACATACAATAAGTGCATTCAACCATGAGAGTACAAACTCAGAACAAGAAAGTACCATTTCTTCAAGAGAGCCAAACTACATCATCATATAACAGTAAGTGTCATTTAAGTGCTACTAAAGTGCTACTTTTATTAATTCAAGGTAGAGTCGAAAAAGATGTGTTTTTGCAGCGGAAGATTTAGAGCCTTTCTGATTACTCTCACCGTCTCCTAGAAGTGTTTTGGAAAGCTGTAGGAGGCAGAATATCCCTGTCCATATTGATGTTGTCCTTGCCAGAATGTGATTGCCCAAATCCCTCTAACAGAGGTGGTGAGTAAAATCTTGACACGACCAAAGTCATCACGGGCAAAAAAGATATAAGAATTGCATTGAAAATATCCTGAAATAAGTCCGAAAGTCACATCGGCGACATATGGAATATGTTATTGAAAGCATAACAACAAAAAAACCTGCCGCCAATCAATTGATCAGTAACAGCCTCGAAAGTCACATTTCTAGTTTGAATTTGGAGCAAAGTGCCGTTCATATGAAAT
This sequence comes from Myoxocephalus aenaeus, assembly GCA_038501785.1. Lineage (NCBI taxonomy): Eukaryota > Metazoa > Chordata > Actinopteri > Perciformes > Cottidae > Myoxocephalus > Myoxocephalus aenaeus. Next base: position 1,628,515 of record JBAMJR010000043.1, on the reverse strand, counting down.
ATTTTGAGAGCAGCAAGAACCTCCATATGTGGACATGTCTCCACCAGTCAAGCCCAGCAGCTGCAGAGACGCCAGCAGAACTGATGACCTAATGCTAGTCCATCATGATCACTCCTGAAGGAACATACACACACACACACACACTGAAATACAAATCCCCTCTCTGAAGCCAAGGCATTACGCTCCACACACTCCCAGATTTCAGGCAGGTGCTGCTGTTGTTTGTCGGAGCGCTTGGCAGTGGTCTCGGATTGCCGCATTTTTGGTGCATCTGTATCAGCTTGATACGAGCAACTACGTGTTCCTCGAGGTATGCTGCAGACCAAACTCACAGGACCTTACTGTTCCAGTGCAATGGGGAGAAGGACTGTTTGCCCATGACAGAATGGTGATCTAACTCCATGCAATATGTGTGTGTGTGTGTGTGTGTGTGTGTGTGTGTGTGTGTGTGTGTGTGTGTGTGTGTGTGTGTGTGTGTGCACTTATGTAGGCATGTGCCTACTGTTACATAGAGTGTGTGGGTGGTCGGTCCAGTGGTTACTGTGCCACACCACCGAGGTGTGAGGGAAAATAGTGTGTTTCCCCGAGAGTTTCCGAGAATGAGCCACGCAGCAACGTCGCTGCTGCCGCTGCTGCCGCTGCTGCCGCTGCTCATAAATCTGCACATCACTCATTAACACACAACTGAGGGAATATTGATACACTTCGGTGTGTGACTGTAGTACGAGTGTGTGGTTGTGTGCGCATCCCCCAAGCCATCATCGTCCGTGGGATTGTTTATTATGCAGCAGGTGAGTGAATATCTGCCTCAGATGGAGTGTACCCATGAGCGCGAGTGTGGAGCGATTTTCTACCAGTTAGAGGCTGTTGAGCTGCAGATGTTTAACTGGAGGCGTGCACGTTGGAGGTGTCCACAATGACACAGCTGGTGGTGCCAGGGAGTGGAAAGTGGGCTTGGGATGGGGGGTATACTTAGTCCAGATGTCTCACAAACACAACCCACCTCAATGAACCTCTTGGGCACACATCTGTATGACATCAGCAGGAACCGCTCTGTTCACACCTTTTTATTTGGAGATTTGAGTTTAAAAAATAGCTTAACATCGAAGTGCTAGGTAGATTTTATTTAGCAATTTGCATGTGGCACAGTGTGATTTAATGAGCTGTCATTTACTACGCAGGCCGTGATTTGCACCTCTGTAACTTTGTCACATTAATTAGTCAGATGAATTAACTAGAATTATTAGATTACTTAGCTGATGATTTATTCTGTTTGCTATTTGCTATTATAATGATTGTTTTCTAGTGTATTCATCAAGCCAAACGAACAAGCAACCACACAAAAAGATGAGTAATACAGACATGCTGGTACATGCAATCTATGCACAATTCATTCACATTTTTAAAGCATTCAAAAGGCAAGTGTACTTGTATGTGTGTTTTTTCTGTTCTTTTTTTAATCTGAAAATCCTGTAAAGGTTTTAAAACAGACATCCCTCATGCAGCTTGTCAGTCTCACTAGAATTTAACAAATTGTCGCTGCATTCAGGTGTCTCACTAACGAGCATGACAAACGACTGCACGTTGAGCGAGGCTATAGGGAAGATATGAGCAGTTGTGTTGGAGCTCAACGGACGGAGCCACAGGTGTTAAACAGCTAAGCGCTTTAGCTGCTCCGGGGGAAAAGATGTTATTGAACCGGGAAAGCTTCTCAAACAGCCCCTCTCTGCAGGGCAACTCAAAGCCCAGGGGTCAAAGGTCACGGTGAGCCGCGATGGAAGCCATTTGTTTAGTTGTCATGGCTCAACAGGTGAGCCCTGGGTGGGGGACAAGGCTTCTCAAAACATCTCGCCCGGCAAGAAAAAAAAATAGCACCACAGGCTCAGTATCAGGAATGTCCACCACACACGGTCACTCACTCACCACACACGTCACAACAACCCGTGTTTACCTTTATTCCACCCCGTGTTCACACCACTCTGTTTGCTTTGTAGCTTTGTGAAGGGAGGCTGCCCCCGGAAAAACGCTGAAGAAGAAGAAAAATGGAAAGAACAACCGCGGCCACCATCGGTGCACAGCTCAGTGTTTGTTTTTGTTTGAATGTCACAGGTTCGAGTTTTTTCTTCTTTTTTTCACCCGGTTGAGGGAGACACCAGAGCTGCACCTGTGCTACAAGTGCCTCCGGACTGGTAGCTCCCCTCCAGCTGGGTTGTTTTGTATAAGATCCAGCCTAATCATCACATTGGACGTGTTGCTGCACACATTCCTCCTCCCTTTAGTCTATTGTACCAACCGTGTGGCCAGTGAAGCATTTTCTATAGAAGCTGCTCAGCTCATTTAATGCAGCTTTTGGGTGACTTCCATATCTTCACAATGAGGCCTGATTGCTCGTTGGCCACAAGTCATGTACAACTAATTCTAAATGATGTCCTCCATTTATGGGCAAATGATTTTGTGTGAATGTGAAAATAATGGGGCTGCACTTAAGATGTTAGGACTTTACTCACAAACAATTTGCACTAATCCAGATTTTTATATTAACAATGGATTTAACGAGTGTGTTTAATGTGAAAGGGGCCGCTCGTATCACAAACCCACATAGTGTTACAACCTGATTCTGTAGTTCCCCTGAGTTCAGAGCATTTATAGAGATTTTCCGCTCACACAAGAGGGTTTTGGTTCAGTGTCACTGTTCTAATCAAGCTCATTTCCAGGAAAAACAGGCAACAAATTTCAGCAAAGAAGATAGACAAAGTTAGCAACTGGCTGGTTAGCATAATAGAGCATTTAGAAGCTTAATATATAACTCCTTAGGAGTTGGTGAAGTCGAAAACCCGAGCTGAAAGGAGAGCCAATATTGGACATTTATCAAGTGGTCAAGAACACAATATATCTGGGGGTCTGGTGAAGCCAGCGGATATCCGGGCCAAGACTTCCTCTTTTATACGCTGCTCATTGTTAACAGTCTGATTAGCAATTTGAGACACGAGATTGGAGTCGGAGTTGAGAGTCGACATTTACTTTAATGTCAGATAATTGTCGATGGGTTCTGAGATTGCATCTGGCTCTTTTGCTCTCCACACAGACTGTCACAACGGGCCCCCAACCCTTGGTCAACACCACTGAGACAAATTGACGACACAAGGAAACCAGAAGGCTTCCGATACCAAAATCCTGACCCGTTGCCTCCATAGTCTGCATTCATGTTGAGTTCTGTTTATAGAGATTACTGTGTGAATAGTCAACTGTTTGCTGTTTGCTGTTGTTGGACCTTGACTTTTTAAACGTTGTTTTCAAGGTGAAGACTGAACTGTCAAGCTCAACTGCACTTTTACAATAGATGTTAAATGCCAGACTTTTATTTGTAATTGTGTATTTTAACATTGTACAATTTTTGCTATAACTTCAATGATCTGAGTACTTGACTACCAGCTAAAAATGTCTATTTAGACACCAAGATATCTAAAGGTTAGCTCTACAGAGCTTGTTCTTTCGACAGCGGATCAGACGACTAACAAGCATGAAGTTACAGTTCGAGGCCGAACACGACAGCGCATTAGATGAATTATCAGAAGGGGCCGTGACTATTTTAAATCTGTAGAAACAACGTGGTACATAGGGAAACATCTGTTGTGTGTGTGTGTGCGTGTGTGTGTGTGTGTGTGTGTGTGTGTGTGTGTGTGTGTGTGTGTGTGTGTGTGTGTGTGTGTGTGTGTGTGTGTGTGTGTGAATGAGAGAGAGAGAGTGAGAAATATAACATTTTCCGACCAAGAAAAATACATGGAACGTCATCGTCTCAATTTTCCATCAGTCCCCAGACTCAGCAGCACACACACACACACACACACACACACACACACACACACACACACACACACACACACACACACACACACACACACACACACACACACACACACACACATCCTATGTTGTCCCCTCTTGATGGTCTCTGCAATAGAGATAATTATGTTTAAATGCAGCAATTTAAAGATAAATGAGCAATAGTAAGTAATGATGGCTTATTTCCCATCTGTCTGTGCATCGCTCAGCAGCTGAGCCTTGTGAATGAACATCAGTGTTCTGAATGCACAGCTTCAGAGCCTCAATTTATCTCACCCACTGCAAGTATGTAACATCTCGCAGTTTAGAGGCTGTTGCACCCACAAAACCATTCCATTCTAGAAAGATCACACCTTGACAGGGAAAGATAGACAAATAATGTGTAGTAAGCACAAATGAAAACCAGAAAAAGCATGGATCTGTGTTCCCACAACAGCCTTCCCTGGTCCTGACTCATGACCCAGCAAACCAGATAGTGAGAGGAGAGTGATTAGGGACGACTCAATGCCTTGCAGGCTGAGGCTGTTGTTGGGTGATTGAAAAAACAACTGTGTAGAGGGAAAACAAAAGAGGGTCTGCATGCACTCTAACGGAAACTTCACATCTTCTCCCAGGAACAGCGTGGGAGAAAATGGCCGCAGCCGCATGCGTTATTCTTTTTTGTGTGTGTTTGTCTTTGTTTGTTTCTTTTCTTTTATTATTTTCTGTTTCACCGAAATATTTCCCCTCCTTCTTCTTCTCTCTCGCTCTCGTTTTATTTCTCTTCGTGTCGTGCAGGCCGACACATGCACACAGACGCACGCACACACACATGTGCACACCAAACAAGTCTCGGGGATGCAGGTGTGAAGGTTGTGGAAGCAACCTTTCCCAGGTGCGGATCAAATGTTTCTGCTCTGACAAACGCTGCGTTGCATTTCCACATTCCAATACATTCTAACTGCTTGAAATGGGCCAATTTGAACATTTGATACATCTGTTGTTTATGTCATATGATACAGAGACTTCAAAGACTTCTTGACAAGGTTAAGTTGGGTGTAAAATCGGAGGTGACGCCAAATCAAAACCTTTTATTGCATGGGGCATGCAATTGGAAAGCAGCCAAATTTAGCATTTGGGGAAATTTGGGGGAAATATGTGCACAGAGAATGATGGGAAGCTTTTTTCGTCCGTTGAGCCTGACCTGCATTTAGAGGCGCAGACCACACTGTGATTGATAATCTTTTAAGGAGGAAATAGATCGAAGGGGTAAGCTTGGCATAGACACACAGACTCCCTACTGACAGTGTCTTCCACAAGAGCCCATATAACTGTCACCAGATGCAGAGTTTTCATTCTGCCCTGTGGAGTTATGATGACAAACTGGCCGCATGAGGAATAACTCTCAGTTTAACAAGGAACAGTAAAAGGTATAATCTTTCATAAATTCCCAGGGGAAGCAAACATTTTGTGGCTCAATGGACAAATTTCCTGTCACATGCATTTTTAAATTAGCATCATTATTTTGAGCCAGCGTTGCTCTAGTCTAAAGTTGCTCTGTCTGTCCACCACTCTGGTCCAGACTATAATATCTCAACGAGTTGGATTGCCCTGACATGCAATCACACTCTACTGACTTTTGTGATTTTCTGGCCTTTAAAAAAAAAAAATTAGATCTACATCTACGAGATGAATTGACAGAAACATGTGGTTCCCTGACAATGATTCTTATCGACTTTGGAGATCCCCCAATTTATAATCTTCCAGACCCACACATTGGTGGTTTTGAGTGAGTTACAATATCTCAACAAGTATTAAAGGGATTGCTATGAAATTTGGTACAGACATTCAAGTTCTTCTTCAGAAGGGATTCCAATAACGTTGTGTGAAATTGAGCACACATGGGAGAAGTTTGCCTCTTCCAGAAAACTCCTTAGGTTAGGGCAACAAATCTACTCGGTTAGATTTAGGAAGTAATCATGGTTAGGGTTAAAACAAAGATGACACATTACAAGCTCCACCAATGGTTTGAAATTGTGTGCACATCCTGTGGCTGTAGACTTGTAATTTTGCCACCTGTTTGATGACCTGCAGCAGTAGATACATAAAGCATTTTTTTTTTTGCGGAGCCATTAAAACGCTAGGTTGGACACATGCAGCAGGGGAGTGTATCTCCTCTCCTTCTTCACACATTGCTTGAACAGCTGGCAGAGGCTTCACTAATCTTTTCAATCAGGCGGGCATTTCCTGTCCGATCTGTCAAAAAGAGAGGGAAGAGGAAGAAAGCTGCTAGTGGAGAAATACTACGGAAATGTTGCCGTCGTCACTGCAGTGCACGGTCCGTGTCTGCAGGCACGCACACACATATTCACACCTGCAAATGGGTCAGTAATCTGCAGACCAAATGTTCTTTCCCATGCCTGCATGTGTGCTTCCATGCATGTTGACATACACACACGGGTAAGGCATATGGAGAAACACAATATGGCAAGCATGCATGTCCATAGAAACCTGAAAGACAGCTAAAGAAAACATACCGAGCGCTCACTTTCGGAATCATACTTTTAAACAATATTAAATAAGCCACAAATACGTTTCTGTTTTAATTAATTTTAGCTCTGTGTTATTCATTCAAGCCCAATCTGACATTTTAAGTATGAGGCCCGATTCCAAAGAGGTCCGAGAGGAAATCTGAGATGAGTGAGTTTAATCCAAGACAATCAATCTTCTCCCCTTAATGACTGCCAGACTTCAGCGCTCTGCGTCTCACACCAGTGTTTGATTTCCACTGCAAATTTCCTGTTATGGTCATGTTTTAATCAGCCTTGGTGTGTCTGACTTGGAGGCTCCTCACAGGTGTCAAGAAATGGATTATTCTGAGGACGCAGTCTGACTTCTCCCTGCATGAGGTGGACTACCCAGCAGAGGCTGACACACTCGAAATGTTTGATTATCTCATAGGACTGGTGTATTAAAAATAACAAAATGCACCTGTGTGCTGGGCATTGTTCTGCTGAGTTCTTTATTTATTATTGTAACATCTCTATTGCATGTTAGACTTATTTTGAAACTATCAGTCTAAACATACAAGGAGAGAAATTTAAAGAAAGAGAGTCAGATATGAAGCAAGAGACCGAGAGAGACAAATTGTGAGAGTCTGGTTGGAGTTAGACATGCGGAACTGAGGAGCATCTGCCTTGTCACGCTCCTGGCCTCAAACTGCCTGAGGTGCCCACGCACATATGCACAACAAATTAAGCACAGGAGGGGTGTGTGTGGGTGTGTGTGTGTGTGTGTGTGTGTGTGTGTGGGTGTGCGCTTGGAGGGAGCATCAGGCAAGTTTGGCACGTAGCAGCACCTTACCGGCAAAACTAATCACCTTGTCATGTCTGGAGTGCAAAAGGTTAAATTGATCTGCAGCCGTTAAGCCAAGATGGAAAAGATCCAGACAAGTGTGAATGACAATCCGTTGCTGTCGGCAGCTGTAATGAGCTAATGAGGAATAAATGCAACCTGTTGAATGACTTCAGCGGTGAAATTAAGTGATGTTTATAACATTGTGTGTCTCAGACGTCCATATCTCATAATGAACTGGATTTCGGTGCACAAATCCAGACATCTGCTTGCTGTGTGTTCCTAGTGACTGTACGCTTTGAGCAGCCCAAAGCCACCAAGGAACTTCTAATTCATGGGTGTTTTGGTTTCTTATTGAATCACGCCAAACGCTGCCAGTCGGCAGAGGATTCAGGTTCGGAGTCTGGCACATGGAAGACATTGTGAAGATCTTGTGTAATGCTAGATGCTAAATTATCAAATTTGATGGCATGGCAAATTGGATTTTGGAAACGTGTTTTGCGTAGCATTTAAAATTTGTCAAGGTGCTGAGGAATGTTAATATGCACCGCATGGCTGATTCTTTTTTTTCTTCTTTTTTCAGAGTTTAATGATTCACTCTAATGAGTTTGGGAATTTGACATGTCCAACGAAGTGCACACGGTGCTTATATCTGTGTGTGTGTGTGTGTGTGTGTGTGTGTGTGTGTGTGTGTGTGTGTGTGTGTGTGTGTGTGTGTGTGTGTGTGTGTTTGCGTATTCATCCATGCACATAACATGTGTCTATTAATCTATGAGTGTGTATATATTTTGGCTCTACATGTGAAGCTCTTTCTAAGAGTTTAGTACACTGTGTTTGATTTCCTGAACTCCAGCATTCCTCTGGCTCCCAACGAATATAGTGGAGGTGCATGCTACAATGTTATGAGTCTATCGGGACCTTTTCCAGCTGGATGCGAAACCCTGACAGTTTCGAGCTGTGCTTTCGCTCCACTTTATCTCCAGTGCTTGCTCTGTTACGGGGGAGAGAACATCAGCGGAGGGAAATCTGACTTTTCCTTCTCACTCATTCTGCGAGCCTCTCTCCCTCTGTTGTGTAACTTTGACAGAGTTTCAGAGACGCAGGGCTTGCAGGATCCCAAAAGCTCAGATGTGTGGCGAGAGGTCCCCTGCGCTGTAAAGGAACTGGACTTATACGTCAGAAGCACACTGTAAAACATCACAGCCCTGTTTAGTTATGTCCACTTACTTCTTCTCTTTAACTCAAAGAGCTCTGACAAGTTTTAGATTTGAACTTAACTGTTCAAGTTAAAACTTAGTTAAACTTACAATAATGCCTTGTATTGACTTTTTGAGATTTGTTAGTGTTAATTGAACTTGGCTCTTCAAGTTATCAGTAAAAAAAAAAAGAGAAAAGACTGGAAAAGGCGGGAGTGAGGGTTTAAAAATAAACAATAAACCTGACAACCTCCAGTGAATGAGGCGGAGCAATTCACCTTTACTTTCCACCTGCAACAAGTAGAGCGGACTGACCAGCTCTTTTCGCTTTGCTTCGGCACATGAAGGTGAGTTTAAATTATGAGTATTTTTCTTAATTAATAGCATGTGTAACATTAGTAATGTAACACAGTTATGTAGCTTGTGCTTGTCAATGGTCTGGAAAGGCTTAGATACTTTGTGGCTTTAATGTTTAGCTAGCTTAACAATGTCCCTTAATAGAACTTCTTCTAAGAAGAAGAATTTTAGCTAGCTAGCTAACACGAACTTTAAGCAGTCTGAATGTATAGAGTCATAAGGCTGAGGGATTCACATTGAACGGCAGAGTCAAAACTACCCTTTCCTTTCCTTTTAATGAGGACTCTCAAAACATTGAACTTGTACTATTTTGGAGATGTCAGTTAAGATGTGAATGTCTTTATATGTCTTCAGGTTCATGGAGAAACCCTGGATGAATGCAGGTTGGACTGTTGATGGGACACGAAGGCATTCTGCATGATTCACTTCCTTTGGAAGTCTTCGATGTGGCCGAGGCAGCAGAGAAGATCATCAACATGAGCTCAGAGACGTGTCGACAGGCTTCATGTTGATGGCACAATCTACTGCCTTGACCTGAGTACCCCATAATATGAACGACACCTTTGAGTTTCATGAACATTAAACCAGACCAGTGCTCAGCAAGAATCCATGGGCTCAGAAGCAAACTGCTCGGCTATATATGGTAAATGGACTGTACTTGTGTTTCTCTCTTCTAGTCTTCCGACCACTCAAAGCTCTTTAACACTATTTGTCATCATTCACCCATTCACACACATATCTGTCAGATTGCCTCCACTTGTATTTGGGTATAAGGAGATGTACTTGTAGCGAATGTTTCAGTCTGTGTATATTTTCTTCCAATAAATGTTATATCTTTTGAACAGAAGTAAGAATTGTTGGTCATTTCTTTTCTATAAAGCAAACACATTTTAAATTATCAGTCAAAATAACGTTTATATGCAAGTTGAAACGAATTTGGAATGTAAGCCCTCTTAACTTGAAATGGCAAGTTGTATACACATGGTAAAGTTATTCTAACTTGTAACTGTGTGTTACATAAAAGCACAAATGTGCGTTTGTTTGACTAGCTAAGGAAAGTTTTCTCGAACTGATAATGTAAAAACACTCTTTGTTTTAACTTGGTGGATCAAGTTCAAACAACAAGGGACAAACAGTTCACTCAACTCTGACAACTTGGATCATAATGTTGAGACAACTAGAACGTTGTAGTTACATCAACCTTATGAACTTTAATTTATCAGTTGAATCAAAGGAAATTTCAAGTTGAGTTAACTAGATTTCTCAAGGCAGCAGGTGAACTTTCGTTTGCAAGTTGAACTGGCTTGAAATGTCTTACAGTGCAGTGAACATCTGCTCGGTAGTTTAAATCTGGCGAAAACTCAGCAAAGCTCAAAAGGCCTTTTGTTATTGTCTATTTGTTTTCCAATAAACAGATGCAGATGAATGCAGTATATTTTCAACACACTATAAATCATTCCTTATCCCCTCCCATTTAATACTTAACCGAGAAACACAATTTGGTGTCACAATTGGAAAATCTAACTGTATTTCGGATATATTTTGATAAAATCCTGTTTATTACATTCCGTGGTTGAAAAAGTTTAAATAAACTATTCAGTCAGTTTATACACTTCCCACTTACACAATACGAGTTACAGCCCACAGCCCCAGGGCTGACCGGCTAGTGAATGGCGGCCTTCTAATAAAGAATGGTCACAAAGTAATGGTGAAAAAGTTATCTCTGGGATTTTGAAATGTTTAATGACGCGGGGAATCCTGAATGTAAAAGCTAAGTGTGTGTAATTTCCTTAATTTCTACCTTAGAGGTCATGTAAAAATTCACATTTTTTAACTTTTAAAACACATCCTGCCTTCCCTACAGCTCAATGGAGAAGGCAGGGACACACACATTTAAATTCACACATGCACATGGCTCTCAGCGCTGCTCTGTGGGTCTTGAGTGTGCATAACATGGCAGCCATTATCCTATTAGCAGCAGCAGAGGCCTGGGGCAAGAGGGGGGGGGGGGGGGGGGGGGTGGAGTGAAGAAACTGGCACCAAAAAAAAAGGAGGTACAGTCAACGGAAGGAGGGGAAGCAGCAGCCCATGGGGATGAAAGGAGGGAGGCAGTTAGATATTGTTGAGGGAGCTGGAAAGGAAGGAATAAGGAGAGCAAAAGGGAGAAAAACAAGCTGACGTAAGCATATCAGCTGTGGCCAGTGCAGTAATACCAATAGAAATGTGGAGAAGGACCAAGAGTCGGATTATGGGTGGAGGTGTGTAAGAAAAGAGACGCAAAGAGATGGCGTGGAGATGAATGAACTTAAAGAAGGATTCCAGAAACCACACTCAGGATATTCCCACAAAAAATCTCCAAATAGCCACATGGAGAAATGCACAGGGAGACCTGCTCCTTGAATATCATTAGTCCTGCACTCAACGTGCATTTGAAAGCTCTTATTTTAGCTTATGACTTATTTTAGGTTGGAGCATTAGCAAAAGCCCTGCGAAGCTCGAATTGGCCGGCAGATCAGCCCCAAAGTCAACCTCCCCTTTGAAGTGCCCACATAATTGACTTCTCCAAACGCTCCATTATTACATGCTTATTTCCATTATGACTGATTAAAACGGGCTGCTCTTCTTCTCTGTCAAAGACCAACCCCATGAGCTCTGTGCACAGTGGGGGCATAACGATGGGCTTATGCAAACTCTGTACCCTCTCTCCTCCACCCCCTCTCTTCTTCCTTCCATCCATCCTTCCTTCCTTCCCTCCCTCCCTCCCTCCCTCCCTAACTTCCATTCCTCACTTTCTCTTCTCCGTATTCAGCTACCCTGTCCAGGCCCTTTTCACAAAGTCTCTATTGAAGCCAGGGAAAAAGGCTCAGCAGCAGCAGCTGGCCACTCTTTTCTCCAGGGCAGGTATAGAGGGGCTGGGAGCTCTCTGCATGAGCGAGCCCCACTCCTCCAGCTCCATTCAGCTCCGCTTTGGCCTCCGCTATTCACCGAGGCCCTACTTTGTCAGGAGCGAGGGAGCACAGAGAAAAAGGAGGGATCAGCCTTTTCTCTCTTTGTACTCCACATAGCTATACAAGCGTCCCCAAAGCCTCCGCTAATGAGTTGGCCTCCGCAGTGTTGTGGGCAGAGAGAGAAGCAGGTTTGTGAAAGAGAAAAGGTTTGATTAATACGGGTTCATTCTCCTCACGGATGGACCGTCAGGCTTGCGTTCATTAGCCGACTGGGTGGGTTTTCTTTTAAAGTATGTTTTGTGTTGTGCATGCCTGCTTCAGAAAATTTATAGGGAGAGCTCAACAATTAACAGTTGTTTTTTTCTCCAAATTTAATTTAATGTCCAAGTGCAAATGCGGTGAACTTTTATTTTGAATCACTGTAATGTGTGTTGTTCAGAGCCCAAACCTTTGTGTCCAAGCAGAAAAACATGTTTCTCTGAACCTTTCCTCTCTTCCCAGTGGCTGGTAAACACACACACACACACACACACACACACACACACACACACACACACACACACACACACACACACACACACACTTTGCAGCATCAGTTAACCCACCATCTAATTGCCATTTCTCCACAGTTAATAATGTACTTAAGATAATGTAATGATACTGAATGAATTGCTCGTAAACATATACAACGCACACCAAGGGAGAGGCCATATGGTTCACCATGCAGTTAATGGGTATCCGTTTACTTCAAATAAATTCAATTTTCCAACTTTGGCCTGTGGTGCCATTGAGCGTGTTTGAAGGCCTAATTGAATTTAGACTGCCGGACCGTTCTGATTTAGCTGGCTAATTAAAGCACTCAGTGGATGTCTCTGTGTAAGCAACCATGAAATGTGACATGTCAGGTCTCGTGACTTTACATTTCACAGGTTTAAATCAAGTGATTTTAAGAGTTCAACCTGAAACACTAGAACACAGCTTTCCTAATGTAATCTTTTGGAGTAAGACATGCATGGTTAAATACAGAAAAGGGCACCGGGTTCAATGATTCCAGGAGAGATAATTATATTCTATACGACAATAAATGCTGTGTTTAAACCCCTTCAGACACCGAAGAGCGAGCAAGAGGGGGAGGCAAAGACAAAAGAGAGAATGAGATCCCTTCTTGTTGCAAATGCATTCACACTAAAAACACAGAAACAAAGAGTGCTGGCAGACAAAAAGCTGTTTGGCCGCTGCAGCCGTGCAACACAGAAGTCACCTTTCAAAGAGTGAAACAAACACATTCCTCGCCTTGCGCTGAACAAAAACTGTTCCAGGCCGTCGCTTCTTTTATGAAATATTCTATTGACAAGGCTTATTAAAACAAGCATCGCCAAATACACAAGAGAGGAGTCACCCTTCCACACCCTGCCTGTCAAAGAAGCTGTAAACCAAGCAGCCACGGCTTCAACTTTGTCTTTGCCGGGTGAGGATGTGTGCAATGTGGACACAAGCAAACACCTGTTGAAAGGACGTGGAAACTAACTGCCATTTTGGACCAACTTTCAACAATGCATACCTTCATTGCAGCTGACACTGTGACCTGAAGCGTAAGCATAACCGACAAGGGCGAGCACCTCTGGCCACGCCCACCTCGTGATGGAACAGGTTGGGGAGCTGGTGTGGTGCGTCGCTAATCGCTTGCCATTGGGTCGCCAAGCTGCGAGCCTCACTGACAGGAACTTGGCACGGCACGGTATGATTCACTGTCCTCATTAGACAAACACTGATGAGAAATGTAAATGTTAGCACACACTTTGAATAAAGCCCAGAGAAATAATACGAGGTGAAGAAAAGCCAGAGCTGCTGGTGTTTGGACACCTGCAGACTCACCAACAGTTGAGCCTTCTTTATTCAGACATCTCCGAGAACATTCTTTTTAGTTCATGACCCGGGTGAGATACCTGTTCATCAAGTCCCTTCAAACATTTAATTAATTGCTCATTATGATTACTCACTGAAAAGTTATTGTGTTACCAATCGCTAAACGATGTACTTTACATGTTTCATTGCTATTGTTACTCGGCCGTCAGCTCAAACGGTGCCTGAACTCTGAATCCACTCAAAGTGAGCAGTTGTGGTTTAACGAGAAGTTGGTTTTAAAAACATGCATCAGCAGCTGGCGTATCGTTCGCCCTGGTGGCTGCATGCAACGTTTCAGAGGTCCTCACACTGAAGCCGCGGGGTTTACACATCCTCCAACTCTGAACAAAACCATGCGATTCCTTAACAGTTGACTGTGTCGAGCCAGACTGTGTCACGGCCAACGGGTTATTATTTGTCATTTGCAACGGTTGCCAAACTTCAGGATGGAGGATCTTATGCGCCTGTCCGAGAGAGCAGATGCCAAAAAAGAAAAAAGAAAGAGAGAGAGTAGGGGGGAAGAAGAAGAGCGGAGAGTGGTGTGCCGCTGATGCACAAATAATGACAACACTCATTATTATGTGAAGTATTTACCAGCTGTGACAGCAAGGATGGTATTGTTTTCAGCGCGTGTGTCTGTGTGTGTGTGTGTGTGTGTGTGTGTCATAATGGCAAAATGTGATCCTTGAGACATGTACTGTAGGAACGACCACAGAAGTGGTTTTGAGTACTTTGCCAGGTGTTTATATGTCTGGCTGTCTGGTGTGTCGTCGAGATGACATCGAAGGCCGAGTTCGATAGAGGGGTTTGGTCCGAGCATTGGAGCTGGAAGTATGGGGGGGGGGGGGGGCATTGACCTCCCACTTTATGCTCTCTCTATCTCTCTCTCTTTCTCTCTTTCTTTCTCTGCATCTGTCTTGTGCTCTCTCTCTCTTCCCCCCCCCCCCCCCCCCCCCCCCCCCCCCCCTTGTAGGCCACGCATGAAGCCACTTAGCAGGCAGCCTGGTATCGAGACAGAATTGCCCAAACCGCTCCTGCTTCCTATTAGCGAAGTATCTCCACGCTCCTGCAACACCCGTTAGCCATCCAGTCCCAGTATAATGAGTTGGCCGGGTTTCACGCCTCTCCATTTTATAGTTGATGAATAGCTGCAGCAGATGGTTTCTTATCTTTGAAGATACCAGGAAGACGAGCGTGATGAATCGCTCCAGGCCTCGCGCATGCATCGGCCCTCTCACCATCCCCACCGCCCTGCCCCCTCCGGCAGCAGCAAATAAAAAAAGGTGAAATTTGAACAATATGCAGTCGACTCCTTTGAGTACAGCTATGAAGCTACTGCTTTCACTTTTCTCATGCCAGCCCCCAAAATCTTTGGACGCGTCTGCATTGACGCTTCCACGCCATTCCAGCTGTGTAAACGGCAATATGGTTGGTGTTAAAAACATCCATACAGGGAAAAAAGAAGAAAAAAAGACTCATCTGGTGTAGTCATTATCCACTTTACAATGCACTCTCATGACAGACCCACGTCTTCCCTTCTCATCAGTCACAACTTCACACAGCAGATCACAGGAGAATGGGTGCAGGGTGAGTATGAAGTGCGGACCAGTTATGGTAGCGAAAGCTGCTAATGCTTCCCTTACTACGTGAATTCTTTGCAGGGCTCTCCATTTCTCAGTTTATAAATCAGTTCATACTCTCAGGATGGTGTCATGTCAGATGTCTGTCTCTCAAGAAAGAAACCAGAATCCTGACTTTGCACACTCGTGCTGCTCAGTGCCATGAATTAATGAAATATTTGAATAAAAATGTTCAGTAAGTTAAAAAAAAAAAAAATTCAACTGTTCTGTGAAAACAAAAAAAGTGTTCTCCACCATTATTCTGCTGTGAAAACACACAGAAATTGACACAAGCTTTGTTTAATGCAAAGCATCAGTAAGACGTCGTCTGATCAAATTGGCAATAAGTGGGGAAGAAATGTCTATTTTCATAACAAATTGAGAGATTAGAGATTAGAGAATTAAACAAAAAATCTGGTGATTGCAGATCTGAAATTTCGCAAGAGGAAACTGGTTTGTGTTAATAAGGCTACGCTCACAAAGACGGCGAGCTACACAATACGAAACCATGTCTCGTGGAAGACCCTTCAACCTGAGCTCGGTGTACTGGTCAAAATTCTAACCTGGTATTTGCCTTGCCGCATTAGTAAAGTTATTTGTGTGCTGAGTCATCCAGAGCAGGTCATCCATCAAATAAATCATATTAAAAGACGTGTCAACGGTCCTCTCAAAATAGGCCCCCAAAGTACCTGGTCCACATATCCTATCTGTCGAAGGAACATCACAATGCTGGGTTGGGCATACTCGGGATAGGTGCATTTGTACACCGGCTCCCGTCACTTGTGAGCTTGTACTGAAGATCTGAACACATGGGCCTGAAATGAAAGAAATATGGAACCATGAAGTGCAAAGTCTTCTTATCGGGCGAGGAATCCAACACTATGCACACAATTTGGGAGTGATGTGTTAACTTCAGTGCTTACTGTTCATCAATCAAACAGTCAATCAGTTGCCTTAAGAAACTGTATGTATATATATATATTTCAAAGGAATTTTTAACAAGTTAATATGTGATTTATTGTCTCAATGATGTCTCAGCATATATGTCTCAAACTAATAGGTTTTCAGGACAAAGTTTTAGAAATTAGTTGTCATCCTCCATTACTCAGTTTTCCATCACCTGTGAAGTCATGTTTTAACAGGGTCTCATTTCTCAGATATTTTCCTTGCCGGAGGCCTCACCTGCAGGCCTACTGTGTTCACTCACACACGCATGATGCAATGTGAAACCTTCGCCTATTCACTGGAAAAGGAACGAGGAACCTGTGCCGCTGAAGTGCCTGCAGTGCTGCAGGTGGGAATGTGTCCTGGCCGCTGTGATTAATAGCAATGAAATCCGGGACTTCTCACAACACCAAGCGATCACAATAGCTCTGACTAAGTCAATCAATACGGTCTGTCAGTGCCAGGAAGAAGGAAAAAAAAAAAAAAAGTGATGAGAAAAAGTGTCCGTGGGGCCAGGAGGCTGACGGGACCCCTGATTTATCACAGATGTGCATTTCTGAGGCAACGGGCGAGCAAGACTTCAACATTTGGGAAGAATCATCATGTGGCCCTTATAGGGCACGCTCAAATGGTAAAAAGACCAGTGTGGATGCATCAGACACACAGGCATGCATGGGTGTGCCTGCACGCCAAAGTGTACACACCTACACCTACTTTACACAGATTTAGATTATCAATACAAAATATAAGAAACTCATAAATGAGGATGTATATCTATATAATTGATGTACATAAAGTAACTATAAATAAGTTCTAACTTTACCTTCACCGTGATTATTATACATTAATGCATCAATAATTATAATATATTAATATAATATATATTATTCTGAAAAAGGCCGTTCTGCATTTTGAGTAATTTTACTTCTTGGACTTTTAGTATAATTTCAAAATAGTAATTTTGCTAGGTACACTTTTTATGCAGGACTTTTATGTATAATGGAGCATTTCTACACTGTGGTATTGCTACTTTTAAGTAAAAGATCAGAATATATGCTCATGGGAGATTAAATATATGCTTTGTATACAAACAAACTTAAATTGTAAAGTAAGTATTAGCTCACGTAAATAAAGTGGAGTAGAAAGTGTGACGTACGCAAAATGTTGTAGAGTAGAGGTGACAAATGAAATTGGTAATACTCAAGTAAAGTATAATTTCCTTAAAAGAGGTATGGCACATTTACTTTGTTACTGTCCACTGCTGCACATGCACTTAATGAGCAAAGACACACTGCTGAGCCCACAAGCTGTAATTGTCTCTCATCTGACCGACCAGTTTGAGTTGTTGAGGTGAATTTCGCAGATACGAAGCAGTTGCTTTCTTTTCGACATGCACCACACACACACACACACACACACACACACACACACACACACACACACAGAAACCAGCTCAACTTCTTAATCAAACGTGTGAACTACAAATTATTTATTCAGTTGTTAACAATACAGTGCACAGTTAATTGTTTAAATGAGTACGGTAATGCATAAATTTGTGAAGGCATAATTATCCCTAATACTTTATCATTGATGGCAGTAATCATAATAGTGTGCGCAGAAAAGGCAACGTGACACCAGTTGCTTGCCTTCTCCTTCACATCCCCTGACCGTGGAGTAAACATAGCGCTTTGTCTTATACACGTGAGCCTAGATTTCACCAGCAAACACTAGAAACTGAATTGTTATGGCGTTCGAAACCACTTATGTTATTATAGCTTGTTATAATACGATTACAGAGATCGATCACGCCGATTGTCTCTTTAAGAAGCAGTGAGAGTGAGAGGAGGTGGTGCGGTTTCACACCCCGGGGTGGGAAAAAAGCGGGCGGGGCCGGCGACCGCTGACTGACAGCCGCTCGAGAGGCTCTCCGGCGTCGCGTCGCGCGGAGGAACCCCGTAACGACCAATGAGGTGAGGGCTCGACCCGCCCATCAAATCGCGGCGACCAATCGCGGCGCCGCGTGGGCGGAGCCTGGAATCGCTGTTGTGAATCCAACGTGGGACTTACGGAACGATCACCCAGAGGGAGGAAAGAAAAAAGAAAAAAGGAAAAGTAACTCAAGAAAGGAAAAAAGTCCTGGTGGTGGTACACGATCGAAGAGAGAGAGAGAGAGAGAGAGAGAGAGAGAGAAAGAGAGAGAGAGGGGGAGATCCTATTCGTGCTATTAATCGGATCGTTGAGGTTGTGTGACCACAGACTGCACCTGATAAGCTGTCGGCTGGAGCGGACTGCGCGTGTGTTTCAAAGTTGGATTTTATTTCGCCCGCAGCCGCGACAGCGCCGGTGAGACCCGGGCTCGAGAGATCCGACCCTGGAGTTTTCCGGGGCACTGCTACCGGCGCGGGGGTCTCAACTTCTTTGCCCCCTCGTCAACTTCGGCCGCGGGGCATTTAATAATAGCGCCGCCAGAAGTCAGCGGGCGAACCGCTCTGCGACGGAGCAACAGTTACCGTGCGGGCGCGCGCCGTCCTTTTAACATTGCGTGTTCCCCAACATGTCACCAAAAGCAGTTATCCGACCGAGAAAGTAGTTGTTTAAGCGGCGCATGGCCACCCTGCTTCAACTTAAAGTGTCTTAAAGTTCGCCGTAGCCTAGTTTTTTTATTTTTTTATTTTAGCTGGCTGGTCTGTGGATCACCTTTTGATTTTTGAATATTTTTTTTGTAAGCCCGCGTCGGACACCGGAGGAGAAAGTTGGACTCGGGGGGGGGGGGGGGGGGGGGGAACTGTCCTCAATGACTGTTACTGGGATGGGAAACGCTTCACTGCACCGCAGCTGTCGCTGCTAGCCTCTCTCGTCCACAACAAGACTTAATTAACGTGCTCCCGGGGGCCTTCCGTCCCTCCGAAGAGACGTTAATATCCCGGTTTGTGGGTGCGAGGAGAGAGAGAGAGAGAGAGAGCGCTCAGCGGCCGCGCTATTAAAACTGGATACAAAATGGCGGCGTCCCTGGGACGACTTGGATATGTTTTTCCTTGTGTTTTTTATTTCATTTTGACGGCCGAACTGTTCGCCAGCTCTGGATTGAGTTCCGGTGTGCCGTGTGCCCAGAACTGTACCTGCAGCGGGGACTCGGTGGACTGTAGCGGCCTGGAGCTGACGGCTACGCCTCTGGACCTGCCCGTCCGGACCGCTTCCTTGTAAGTAAAGCGCGCAGCAGTTGTGACCCCCTCGCCTATTTATTGACCGGCCCATAACGGGGTGACCCCCGCTAGGAAAGAAAAGTACAGCGGATACACTTATCTGCAGGAGGGGCGCGAATAAATAGGTAGTAAGCAGTGTGTGACCCTTCTTTCCTGGGGCAGTTTTCTCTTGAGGAATCCCTCCGAGAAGATTTGAGTGGTTCTGATTTTGAGTTGCACAACACATGTGTCTTTCTACTGCAGGAGTAGCTGTCATGTTTATGCCCCTCTTCGCCCACAGTCACTTTTTATAAAACGAGTAAGTTTCAGTAAGTCAAATTAAACTTCTCCTCATGTTCCTGTTAACTAATTTAAAACACACACAAAGTCCCCTGGAGGTCCCTGTACCCCCCAGTCTGTAAAACCACCGGGATTACAGAAGAAGAAGAAGAAGAAGAAGAAGAAGAAGAAGAAGAAGAAGAAGAAGAAGAAGAAGAAGCCTGGTTCTCACAGGTGTAATGAACAAAACAGGGACGTGCGCACACACAGAGTATCCTGTTAGTGGACACCATTTATTATTTTTTTGTTTGGGGGGGGGGCGCTTGCTCCAGGGCAAATGGATAACAACATAATAACAACACAATACAACAAATATGACCTGTTTGGTTGAAAACTCTTTCTAATGTGTCAGCCGTACACACATTTTCTGTGGCCCATTTAACAAATTCTTAGTATATTCTTTTGTTAAGTTGCTTTACCTTTTTATTTTTTTACATTAGATTAACTTCCAGAAATATTACAAGCTATGACTCCCTATGTTCTGCAGTCCGTATATTCTTTCCAAGTTTGTAGGCGACATTAGTTTTATTTGTATTTATCTGAAAATGCTGTCTAGAACAAGCAGCCCCCTCGGGGCGAGTAAACAAATGGACCCAGACATGTCATAACAAATAAGCCTCTGCTTTACACGGTCAGATTAATACTATTACCATAATTCCTGTTTCTGTGTTTCTAGCCGTACTTCACAAATTACATTTCTGGTCAATTCTGCTTGGATAAGACTGACAACCGCTGAAACTAATCATTTAGGAAATTAAGTTTTTTTTTTTTTCCAATGTTTTGGAGACTTCAGCACCTATCAAGCTCAATGACACCATTTATTTCCGGACAACTCGACTCTCTGTCCTCCCAACCCAACATTTTGTCTCTCACCTCGGTTACCACTGTGGTAATTGTGACTCCTCGGTGACAATGGGGCATCTTGTTATAGAATCTTTAGCATCTGTTTGTGTGTGTGTGTGTGTGTGTGTGTTTCTGGGAACGTGGGGTTAAAGACCAAAGACCCAGAGACTTCTCTGGCTCCCAGGTTCCTGTGTTAGGCAGTTTATCTTCCCCTGGGAAGTAAGGAATGCAACTTTTAAAAAAGTCCTCTAAAAACATGAATAACAGCACTTGTGTGCCCGGGTAGCCTCGCTGCCCTGAAGCACCACTCGGCCAAGTTCAAGTGCCGACGCTGTTTATCGGGCAAGTACGCAGACGCACACTGCTCCTCCTGTCCTCACGGACAAAGGACAACGACCGTGGGACAAATGTCCCATCTGAGACAGCCGCTCTGGACCTTTTGGTTTCCTTAAAGACGCTGTCCTTCGTGAGGCCCCCCGTCTCACTCCGAGTCTACTCTGGTTATCTCGGCCAAACCTTATCGGCCGAGATTTAAGAACCCGCAATCTTGTTGTTTTCAAAAGGAATGGCTTTATGGCTTTGGATTATCTTTTTAAAACACCTAGGTTGCATATTTCCACACCACTTTGAGATAGTCACATTATGTTGGCGGGTGACTCAAAGGGAACCAGCTCTGTTCCCTCGGTGTCTGTGTCTGTAAGTGAGCCAGATTAGCAGACGATTACTGCAAACCCAAAGAGACAAGTATGGACAATTTCACATGTGGCCCAGTTTGATCCCATTATAAAGGTACCATACGCCAAGTCCTGTCCACTTGAGTGGATGAAATTACTTTTTGTGTCGTGGGTTGAAAATGTTTTGTGTGTCTGAAGTTCTGCCGCCGGTGTGCAAGAATGTGTGTGTGTGTGTGTGTGTGTGTGTGTGCGTGCGTGCGTGCGCTGCCTGTGGGTGTGCGTTATTCTCAAACGAAAGGGAAAACTGTCGTGCTGTTGAAAGTGACAAGTTGATGCAGCCAGTTATAAGCGCAGTGCAACAACAATGGCTTCGTCTTGTCAATAGAAGCTGACCCAGACAGTTTGCACAGTGCCTTGGTGTTAAAGCACAGTGTGTTTGTCCATCGCTACCTTCAAGCATCTGAGCCAAGTGAAATCAGTGTGGAATCGACTAACTATGTTTACCCCAGGGAGGGAGGAAGGGAGGGAGCAGCAGCGGTAGTGGTGGTGGTGGGAAGGAGGACAGTATTGGTGGGTGTCAATAGGCCAGCTTTCCTCTTTCTCTCTTCTACATAGTGTGGACGTAAGTTTTATAAGAACATCTTCAAAACCTGATACACCTGTAGGATCTGACTTAAACAAGGAGCTTGAACACATGTGGCTGCAGAATCCTCCCCACCACTCCCACCCCAGTTGTACAACTATACATGTGCGCTGTGCACCTCCCTCCAGAAGGTCATCGGCCTCTCTGTTCTGCTTTTGTTGTTGATAGACTTCCAGTGGCTTAAAACTAATGGAGCTGTCCCACCCTTTTGTGTGGGTGAAGAAAGATTGAGCTGTCATGTATTTGCTGCAATTATCTTTCTCCAGGCTCTTAAATTGGGATTACAGTAATGAACGCAGCAGTAGCACCTCAGGAGCTCCATTTACACAGCAGCTTGGAGGAAATATGTATTTCTAGCTTTTAGCTGCGCTAAAGTGACGCTGTCTTCTCTGTTTTGTTTTTCTACTTACCTCAATTATTTTTTTACTCCCTTGAATGTGTTAAATGCACAGCTTTATAACTATAATGCATTATGATTCATTTTAAATACATTGGCGTTGGACCATCATTCTGCACCTCCTCACCTCCTTCTCACTGTTTTAATCACTTTCAGAGCACTTTGTAGGAGTAATTATGGGACCCTTGATGAATATGCACTATGGGGTTGGCAGTTTATCCACCAGTAGCAGTCCCAGAAGTCCCGTGGCTGTAGGTGAAGAGAAAGGCCTCGACTCCTTCCACTTGTCAAAATAATCTCCCTTCAGGACCCTAGTTTAAATAGTCCCCTGTGAGAAAGTGGCCTTGATGAGGAAACAAACATGTTGGTGCAGCCTGGCAGAGCTAACAGGGAGACATGGTGAGGGATTGAGGGTCGTGTGATTGACTAGGTATAAAACACACAAACAATAATTAACTTAATGAAACTAGTACATTGCTATATCAATTATTTTATTGTCAATTCCCAACATCCCCGTGGTTGGCCACACTTCTTTTTTTTTAAGCGTCTTTAAAGCCTCTGCTGTCTTAAACGTGTTTGTCAAACACATCCTCTGCTGTTCTACATCAGCCTTTCTAACATTTAACCAACTGACCACCAGTGTCGGGTGTCTGTCCATTGTTTCTGATTGATGAATAGCCTAATAACATTCAAAGCAAGTTTGCTTTCACACAGTCACATATTCCCTCTCAGGAGTGGTGCCTTATCTTATTTTCAGCCAGGGGTAATGTGCATAAAAGCATTTTTGCCCACAGTGCCACCGACGTAATGGGATTTTGCGAGTAAATAAAATCACGAACATGCCTAATTTTGCGGGCTGAGATTGCCGTGGTTGGAAAGAGATAAAGCAGGTACATGGTGTCTTGTTTGCCAGCGTCTTTTACGTTTGTTTTTGTCTCATGCGAAGTTGTAAAAACCTTTTTTTGTATCTTCATTGTTCCAGAAAATAATTTTTCATGGTCTTGCACAATTTAGTCTTCCTTTTTATTCCTTTAAAGCAGAGTCCTTGCCTCTCAGGCTTGCAGTAACCCTGGTGAAAAGCAAGAAAAAGCCTGATCCTGAACGATCCCGATTGTAACCCAGCATTTCCCCAAGTGGTTTCCCAATGCGCTGGCCATAATGCTCGGTGTACTCCAGACGTTCTCCCGCAACTCCAACCCCAAAGCTGTAGCCTTAAAGTTCACAGCCCAGCCTTATTGGTAAACACCACCCCCAACAGTTGGGTTTTTGACTTCTGCCCTCAGGATATGGGTTTGTGTTGGTGGTTTCCTGACAGGGGCTGAGCGGGCTCTTGGCTGGCTGCTTGTGGAACTGGTCCGCAGAGGGTGGGGCCCGCAGATCACCTGGCTCGGGGCGCTGTGTGGGGAGGTGGGTGGACATTTTCCGCCCACTGCATGGAAGTGTTTTGTCAATGTCACGGTCTGCTGCTGCTGCTGCTGCTGCTGCCGCGGCCGCCTCGGGCTGGTTCCACTAGTTGGTGAAAGTCTTGTCAGTGGTCAGAAACCACAACCACTGTCACACATGTTGTAACACACCCAGGGAACCCAGAGGACATGAAACATTGCAGAACTGTCTGCTTGTATGCTGTCAAACAGTAGTGTTTTACTTTGTTTCACCATTCATCATCATGGCCATATCTACTGAAAGTATGCTTGAACTTGATAGCAGGACTGATAGGACACTTAACTGCAGAAATGCTTTTGCTTAAACAGGTGAACATTTCAGAGACTGCAGGGCTGAGCCCCTTGTGGTTTCTCGAGCATTTCTCGCTATGCAGCCTCGTAATCTTATGGTAGTGGGAGTATACGAAGTTTGTTTATTGTCATAGTTTCCTTACCCTTGTGACTCTTGCATCCACATGTGGATATTTTAAAGTCAAACTCGAAGCGCTCAGAAGGGTTTAAGATGATATTATCGTTGGCAGCGATATTTTTATTTTGTATTATCCGCTGCTCTTCCCTTTTTCCTCCCTTATCAGGCTGTTTGGTGTTACGCTGGATGGTAAAAGTGCAGAGAGTTTCTATATTTCGTATTGTAAACCTTCCTCTTTTAACCGATTTTGAGACTATTCATGCAAATCTGTAGCTGTGAACAAATTAGGAAGCAGCAGCTGAGGTTGATTCCTTACACTCATAGCAACCGATAATGTCCGACATTAACATGGAGATATGGAAGTGTGCTCATGGCCTCCCACTCGCTTTATAATGACAATCAAACAGCTGCTGCCACAAGTCAGTCATTCTGCAGGAATCCGGTCGGCAGAATAGATGGCCCTTTTGTGAAGACACTTTAGGGCGCCAAGTTTCTTTTCTTCTTCTCTCCACCTTTCCCTCTTTCCCCCCAAAGTCGGTGTCTACAAAGTGGGTCTGATCGATGAATCATCTGTGAAATCTCTACATCTGGTAAGAGTTTGGAAATCTGGAGAAGATGTTGGAGAGACGAAAAAAAAAAAAGCGTGACTTGGACGGAGAGGGAGCGAAGCAGCTTCTCCCCAGAAAACAGGCAGCGAGTGGAGCCTTGAGTGCTAACTTTTTTTTGAGCCTCTGCGCTTTCTGATGCTTC
The DNA here is from genome assembly GCA_038501785.1 of Myoxocephalus aenaeus. Classification (NCBI taxonomy): domain Eukaryota; kingdom Metazoa; phylum Chordata; class Actinopteri; order Perciformes; family Cottidae; genus Myoxocephalus; species Myoxocephalus aenaeus. Next base: position 1,603,690 of record JBAMJR010000043.1, on the reverse strand, counting down.
AGAAAGGAAATGAGCATCAGAGCTCCACCGTCTAGACACCCGCATATTCCCATGCACTTGGAGTCCACTGTTTCTAAACGCTTTTCGCCACTGGCTGGAGTGTAATTATCGCTGAATTGTGCTCTGTGCTAGTATAATAAACAATGAGTGGGGAAAATAGACTAATGGTCCTGTCTTTCTCTGCGCTTTGAAGTTGCGAGTGTAAGGTCAGCTGTCTGCACAGTACTAAAACAAAAGCCCCGCGGAAGAGACGCAACAGTATTTATGTTATTCTCTCATTTAATTGGGGACACTTGTTTCCTTTTGACTTGCAATTAAGTAATCTGGCGCCATTTTGGAACTAATCACCTTGTTGTTTTTGCGCTAGAATCCAGTTGTTAAATGCAGGAGCAGCGAGTGCACCGGCATGGATGCCGTTTGGCACCACGAGGGTCGTTGTGCTTCTAATCCGGAGTGTCCAGGCCATGGGTTCATGCGGTGCCTCAAGGCCAGTGCAGACCCCCTTCCCCAGTCCCCCCCCCCCCCCCCTTTTTTTGTTTTGTTTGGAGTGCCCCAGACGAGCAGCGCGAAGAATGGCGGTGCACATGGCCCCAAGATGTGGCCCGACCTTCCCGCCTCGGAAAACTTCACAAACTGAGTCACACTCCAAGCCTCACTGATTTCAAAGGCTGGAGCAGCTCCTTTGTTGAGTTGAGGGGAGAGGGGGGGGGACGACACTTGTAATGCAAATGATGAATTATGCTTTTCCCATCAGCGCTACACGTCTCTGATCTTGCACCGAAGTTCTTCTCACTCTCCCCTGATCTTGCACTTACTGGTGTTGTACTCATCGCATTTATTATGATTATTGCAAATCTCGTCCGTTGGCGTAGGTTTTTAACCGCGTCAAAGCTGCGACGGCATTGTTCCACCGGTTTTCTTCCTGTTAGTGGGTAGAACGTCGGCCTCGAGCTGGTGTTGGCTTTGTGTACACTCACTGCAGTTGCCTGGCTATAAACTGTCCCTTAATGATAGGAAGAGTTGTGTGTGTGTGTGTGTGTGTGTGTGTGTGTGTGTGTGTGTGTGTGTGTGTGTGTGTGTGTGTGTGTGTGTGTGTGTGTGGCCTTCAGACACTCAGGTTATTATTTGACTAGTTTTACGATGCTCTGAAATCGACCACATTAAAGAGCCTTTGTCTCCCAGCTGGACTACGGGAGGCTCATCACTGACATCACTTCACACTTTCGGCGAGCAAAGTTCACGCTGCATTTGTCTGCGATAGAAATAGGGAAAGATAATGATGATATATCTCTGTATGGGCTGCTCCCCCCCCCCCCACACACACATACACACACACAGACACAGGCCGTGTGCTGACTTACAAGCATACTGTCATACGCCATGACATCACTCCTGTACTCCCAGCTTTCCTTGACTCCCACGGCACCCCGAGCGCAGATATTTCTTAAAGTCTTTTAATGAGTTTTATATGTCAGATCAGCGATGCGGTCCAGCGGTGACGGTCTCCTGCGGGCGCTGAGCTCCGGTTCTCTTCCTGAGCCGGTTTGCTTCGTCAGGCGAGTCTTTTTACGAGTCGTCTGGTGAAGACTTCTCTTCCAGGGAGGCTCAGATTGAAGCTGATGCTTCAGATTGCTCACATATCCTTCCAGGAGTTTGGCTTATTATCAGCTGATCTCTTATTTTTGTTCAGCCTATAAAAGATACACGCCCTTTTAAAAGTGCCTGTGGTGGTCATACATATCTTTTGTTGGAGAAGCAGTCCAAAACCCCAAAGTTATACATATCTATTTATGAGGGAGGAAAGCAAGGGAGTGACCTCATGTCTGAAAATTATTGACTGATGAGTTATCGGTTAATGTTAATGTATTAATTAATGAACCGAACCGTGACACTGCTTCGCGGGCAACAGTTCTCCGGTTGTTTCGTTACATTTGTCTTTTTGGGCGGTATTATTGTGTTGCAGCCTTGTGTTTTTCCGCTTCATCCTCCTGATATTTATTTAACAGTCTCCCAGGGTTTGTAATTATCGCTGATTATGTGTGTCGGGAGGCGTTTGGCCCGGCCCTCTTGCCTCTCGTCTCCTGTCGAGCTGACAGCAGCGAGGTTATGGTGACCTGAGCTCACTGATGGATGGCCGGCAGTTCAGACCAGAACACCGTTGACGTGTTGGCCAGAGCAGTTTAGAGCAGACGGTAAATGCGACACGGGTCCTGTTTTTTTTCTTCTTCATATTTGTGAATGTCTTGTGACACCGAGCTGTTTTAACTTGAACGTGACGACTTCAGAGGAGCTTTGTACTGAACAGAGGCCAGATCAATCATATATTCTGTGGTCAGGTGTTAGTTTTTCATTAACTGCCACACTTTTTTCAAATCTCTCTTTTATTTTTTACGACGTGATAAATTCAACTTGTAAAATATTACTGTTTATTGGAGTGATTCTATTTGATCGTCTTTTGAACCCATGCGTACTCGAATGAGCGGACGCAGCTCTCACCTGGCTGCGAGCGCACCACTCGGAACGGCTTGCATTTAAGTGGGGAAGTATTTGGCTCAACGTGCGGCCTTGAATTGTCTCACACTTTAGTTAAGTACCTGGCAGAGAGAGCTTTAGATTAAGATCCTGCTGACTAATGTCAAACCCTGCCCATTTTTATAAACTAGTTGTACCGTACACAGGAATGCTGTGTTTGAAGCATGAAGCCAAACCGCTTTGTGGTGTTTGAGGTGAGGTGGTTATTCACATCAACCGTTGCCATCTCTGCTATACATCCTTTCCTTATTTTTATGGCTGGTTGAATTATATGATGTAAACCTTGATGTAAACCTTCACCTAGTTTTTTGCTTCTGCTGGTGTCTCTCAAAGTAAAAAAAAAAAAAAAAAAAAAAACTTTAATCGTTTCAAGGCTTCTTCCAGAAACGGCACGATTGTAAGGTCACTTTCTGGAAAGCATTAACCGCGCTTAGCATCGGAGTCCCCCCATCACCTCCTCCTCCTTCAAGGGAGGGAGAGGGTTATCACCATCGCTTCATACAGTAGGTGTTAAAATGCTGTGAAAGTTATCTTATCTGATAGGCAAGAGAATAAATCTGGCTGAGAATGAGAGGAGGGAGAGAAAAAGGCTCAGTTGTGTAAACACCAGCGGTGACTCAGACAGAGGCACATGTAAGGCCTGCGCACTCACACAAAGGGCCCGGTTTGTTTGTTGCTGTGGCCTTTAGCACCAGCACTGCAGGTTTGTCTCTCGGACGGGACTTTTCTTTTTCTTCTTCTACTTCGTAGTCATCCCTTTGTCCTGTTTTGACCTTTTGTTTATTTTAGGCTCCGAGCTTCGTGCCCATGGATATGTGCACAGTCAGTGTCATTAACTGTGTCATTAGTCCCTGGATGGATCTTTATTTGCTTGTGATGCTGATTTAAAAAAACTAAACAAATAGGTTCATCTTTACGTGTGTGTGTGTGTGTGTGTGTGTGTGTGTGTGTGTGTGTGTGTGTGTGTGTGTGTGTGTGTGTGTGTGTGAGGACTGATAGATCTGTATCTCTCCAGGTAGAGGCGGCCCATGGGAAAAGCTGTGTGATTTATTTATTTTCTTACCTGGCTTTACCGTATCGCGGCAATTGGAGGGCATCAGTAGTAGGGGGAATGCATAATTCTGGTCGATGATGCCATACAGAAAGCCTTGTACCTAGCTTCATTTACATTTTCGGCAGCTGGCTGATCATATAAGTGGCATACATACTGGCAAAGAAGTGCAAATGTTGACTGCTCCAAGTTAAAGTTGGTACCTAAACATTTAAAAGCCTTAAGGTACTCATCTTCTCATCTCATCATGTTTGGCACTTTGTTGTCCCTTGTTCAGTCTCGCTGTCCGTCTGGCTCAACTCACTAGACTGTGTGGTTTCCGCACCTGATGGATAAGGTAGTATGTCCACGAGTGTATCTGTTGACAGAGTCTCTGCAAAAACCAGCTTGCAGATGTTGCGCTTGGTGGGGATGTGAAATCACGAGTCAGCCTCTTCTTCAACATATCCTGTCTGCAACACAACAAAACAGTGACAATTAAGAGTCACAGGAGTACCATCAAAAGCAGAGAGTGGTGGAGGTGGTACAAGACATTTCAGGCTAGAACCCATCTGCCATACAGCACATTTAACACCAAAGATGCCCAAGAAAGGCACACAACATCACAAACCACAAACACACACAAACCACACACACACACACACACATTGAATGTTTACTTTTATAATGTTAAGTTAGTAGCTCCTTGAAATGCAATATAATAAATAACTTACTGTTCTTTCTCTGGTTTTTCAGGCCTCGTCAAAAACCTGGTGTACTGATTGTAACAGCCTTTGTGGTACTGCACCTCCAGAGCCACACAGTCTTTGTCTTTTATATGTATTAATATACTTTGGTCATCCTTCAACTCGGCAGCTTTCTGCAATTGTACCTTTCAGTCACTCAACCACAGTGTGTCTGTGTGTTTGTTTACCTGCTGTTGATGTTTCAGCCTTTGAAAAGAGGATCACTTTGTCGTTTGCCTGCTCGGTTGATTAACTTCTCCTTTTTTGTGCAAATTATGCACAGGGCAGGAAGGACGGGGCCAGAGCCTGCGATTGGCAGCCCTGACCTAGATCGCAGTGTCTTTGTTGGACTCGTGCTGCTAGAAGTCGATGGAATGGCCTCGTGGTCTTGCGTAGCTTCTTGTCTCTCACGTGCGAGACGTCTTTCCACCTTTGCGATGGCGTTTTTGTCCGTAAATCTATATATTAATATTGTCAAACTCCACATCAACACAGTGTTTGAAGTTCTCAGCCACGTCCCGAGACTCACCCTTCAACCCGAGCCACTTTTGTAGGCTTGTCCTGTATGTATTCCATCGTGCAGTGGTGAAATGATGTACCTCCTCGTGCTTGACTAAAGTAATATGCATATAACAATATTTGCTTTTCGATGTATTAAGACACTCCGGTGTATTTTCTTCGTCGTCCGTACTGCTCGATGAAGGCACGGTGGCCGCCATCTTGCAACTCTGTTGACAAAAATCAGCCACCTTATTGGTGTAGCATGATCACGTGTCGAACCGTGCCACCACTCGCGACCAAGATCCTATTACGCTCTGAAGAAAATAGTTCTGCATAAAACATAGACGCATCGAGAATCGACTGGAAATTCAGCGACGAACTTTTTTTTGGTAACTTAGCACGACTCGTTCTTTTTTATGAACTAAAGATTGTGTAGATGCACGACTGTGGAGCGGGAATCATTTTCTAGAAGACTTTTCGTGGTTCACCTTGCGGCCTAAAAAGGATGATCCTCATTTGATGTTAGTGGTGGGGGATAAAGATAACAATCTGACAATCTGTCTCTTTTATAAATACAATGTCAAGATATTTACAATCAATCACATCTTGGATAAATCACAAGCTGTCAAATGGCTCTTTGATTGATGATTTACTAACATAAACTTATTTTTAGTAACACACTACACAATGCCCTAGTACGTTCTGTACTAGGGCATTGTGTAGCTACTACCAGGGCTGGGCAGTGACCAAAATGTAAAACTAAAAACTTATCTGATAGGCAAGAGAATAAATCTGGCTGAGAATGAGAGGAGGGAGAGAAATATAACTATATAGCGTCCCATCAGTTGCTGTTATGCCAGTAAGTTATGCAAGTTGACATTACTAAAGGCCTTTGAACTGACTACATTCAAATAAACTAAGAATGGAGGAAACTTCCTGGCACTTGCTATATATCACTTTTTATCGTCATACGAAAGTGGGTGTGGTTTCATCTTGTTTGGGGGGGGGGGGGGGGACGATAGTCGCAGGCCTGTGGCCCGGAGGGCAGACACGCGCTCTGCTATTATCTCGTCACACACACACAGGCAGAGGAAAGGATTTGGGGAGGAAGGCTGTCATTATTTGCAGTCAAGCTCAGGAGACAAGAAAGGGAAATCTGTCAAGTGAGAATGGTGGGTTTTTAAATAACAGTCTTTTGCTCTTGTGTTGTCCCAGCCTCCTCCTCACATTAGCTCTCATAATGGCCACCCCTACTTTCTCTAAAAAATGAAGAATGACACCCACACACACACACAGACACCCTCTGCAGCAGACTTTTTAAGAGCATGGTGGGACAAGAGGGGCGAGGAATGTGTTGCATCAGGTAAAAGTGTCCCCAGTGTCTGGGAACAAGCGGCCATCTCTCGGCAGGCCTGTGAAACATTCCTGGGCCGTCTCTCACGTCTGGACAGAGGGACGCAGGCGGCTCGGAGCTGTGGGCTCCCTTTGTCTCGTCTGGCCAAACCCCACCGCAAAAAAAATAAACAAAAAAATCTCCCCCACAAACGGCACTCTCACTGCAGCCTCCCCTCTGCCAACGGGGGCAGGCCGCTTGCCAGCCAGGCCGCATGCCAGCCCGGCGGGAGGTGTGCGGCAGAGATGCCACTTGTTTACGCGTGAAGTCAATTTGATTTGTGCGGCGTGGGAGGCGAGCACACGTAAGCCCCTCCTTTTGCGCTCGCTCCCCGCCGGTGGTAACGCTATATCGCACATCGCCGGACAAACCACTCCGTAATAAGCCTCTGTACGAGTCAAGTGCCAGCTATTAAATACACTGTTAGTCTAAAGTGCAAATTGACTGCTGCAGATGAATGGCCTGTGGGTTATGTTTGGAAAGTGAGCCAGGAGAGAGAGAGAGACACTCTCGATAGTATTGATCTGGACCCTCCTTGAAGGCCGGCTGAATGGATGTACTGGCTTATTATGGGGCTGTTTGTCAAATGGGAGAAATGATTGTTGTTATTGATCAGGATCCGTATTTGAACTACTGAATGACAAACACGATAAAGGTGGTGAAAAATATCGTTGCAACTTAAATGTTTTATGTTTTTTTTTTTTATAAATGGTCCTCCCCTGTCCACTATTTGGCATATCAGGATTTGAACTACTTTTTTAATTTACATCTTCTTCTTCTTCTTTTTCTTTTCAGAAACCTTGGCCACAACAAGTTGACCTCCATCAATGTCGAAGTGTTTGACACCCTTCCCAACTTGAGAGAGCTGTAAGTACAGCCCACAGAACACACACACCGATTTCCACTGAGGCCATCGACGGCAAAGCTGTGCTGCGTTTTTATCAATGACTTAATTCTGACTAACGTGCATGATTGCCACTCGACTTCCTAGTAGCATCCTTGTGTGTTGTTTCCTTGAACTAAGTCCAATTGAGAATAAAGTGGTGGTTTTCTATATTAAGCCTCCTCTCCACCACCTGATACTGTGGCCAACGCTGGCCTTGTAAATATTTTATATGGTGAGGAGAGGGCTTGGCTCTGTGTCACTCAGCACCAGTACACAAGACGCACACACACACACACACACTAACTGGTGACACACACACACACACACACACACACACACTAGTGATATCATTGGCTGGCAGGCCAGCCGGCCAGTCACACACTCCCCTGACATCTGTTTTACTCCCATGTTATTTTTTATTTTTTTAAAGGATGACTTGCTACTTACTACATGCAGGTTGGTTATGAACCTACACGTGACTTGTGTAGCAGTTGAATCTCAAATAACAAGCAACTTAATTAACAAAGATTCATTTGTTAATTAAATGTATGCAAAAAGTGCGAGTGCAACCTCACAAACATTGGGCGTAGTTTTAGCTCGGCGCAGGCTCCCGTCTTCGTGTCTGAGTTTGAGATTTAGAATACGTCTTATTTGTATTTTTGTTCTCCTACTTTTCTTTTACTTTAGAAATGTGTCTCATACTTGTGAGAATGCCTCAGTTAAGTCCTCCTAACAACATATCATTCTTGTCTTTGTTTTTCCTTCAGGGCACAGCTTTCTTCTCTAACCCACTCTTCTGTGTTGTGTTTGTCCCTTTCAGGCGGCTGGATCACAATGAGCTGACCTCCATACCAGATTTAGGCCAGGCTGCTTCCAAGATTGTTTCCCTCTACCTGTGAGTACTGCCCCTCCCCTTTACTGCTAAACATGGCACCAGAACGATCTGGCTCCCCGTGACTGTATTCGGAGGTCAGTGGCCTCTTTGAAATGCTCCTGAAATAGTCTCCCTTTCCGCCTGTGGAGGATGCATATGCTTCTGCATCTCCGAAGTAATGCATTAATGTGAAGTTGCTGATGAATGTGACTCCATTACATTTAAATAATCCCTCCCCCCCCCAACACTTAAGCTTTGCTGGTGTAAATATGGCGCTCCATCTTTAGCGTTTAGCGCGTGGTCAAGTAACCGACCGGTGTCGGCTCGCATACAGCTCTAACTCGGTTGTGAAACTGTGCCTGTGGGGACTGCCGGCACTGGCATCTCACTGGAGATTTACTGCCCTATTTGGGTAGGGCGTGTGTGCACTTGTGTGTGTGTGTGTGTGTGTGTGTGTCACAAACGTGAGCTCGTTAGTCTATCAAGAAGGCACAGAAAACAAAACACAGTTCAAGGAAAGGCTCTCTGAGGTTTCACCAAAATACGCCTAAGATAAGAATCAAAAGGCTGAAGCTGATTTATGAAAGCTTACTGCAATTCCTGTAACGAGATAAATGCCTTTCTTGGCACACACACACACACGCGCGCGCACATGTACGTGAGCGCGACAGCGTTCGCCTGTATCATCTCTAGGGCGGCCTTTTTTTGTGAGCAGGGAACATTCTTACATCTCACTCAGCCCTGAAACAAGTTAGTCTAGTGCTAACCGTTAGCTTAGCTTCCCTCCGTGTCTCTATGCTCTCACACCTTGCTGGTAAAGTAGGCAGCTGCTGGTTTCCTGTAATATCGGTCAGGGTCATATGACTTTTCGGTGGCGAGCTCTGTGGGAGTCACACCTTCCGCCTCGCTCCCCGTGTGTCATCAGCCCGCTTCTCAGAATTGATCATGATGCACTAATGTGGTCCCGAAGATTACTGTAAGCTGTCGGGAATCTGAGGTTTGATGAGGCAACTCTGACGTCTGTCTATTTCCGTACATTTAGAGCTATTGTTATTGTTATGTGTTTTTTTTGTCTGGATCTATAGAGTTGAGAACGGACTCCTGTTCACTTTTGCTTTTGCTACAGAACCGACTGGAGCAAGTTCACCTTTTACTTCCACAAACTGTGCCGAGTCGCAGCCCCCTTCCGAATGATTGGGCTGTCTTTTTTTGGCCTGACTGGAAGTCTGTTGCTAGGGGAAGACCCGTGGGCCTGATGGGAGTGGAGGCTGGAGGGAGGGTCGGATCTTTACAAAGCCACACAGCTGAAGTGAAGGCCCGCTGAAGCACTTGCAGCTGCAGCTGTCAGTCACATGGCTTACAGTAAAATGGGTGACAGTGAGAAGGGGAGGAAGGATGAGAAAATAGGGAGGGAGGAAGGGATCGAGGAGGAGGGAGGGGGGGTGAATAGTGTCAGATCAGGGTGACATCACCACATGTCGAAAGAGGAATGGTGAAGGAGAAGTTGTGGAGGAGGCAGTACGGCAAAAAATAAAGGGAAGCAAAAGGTGAGCTCATAGGCGGGGTTATTCCCAAAAGTAAATCCAACGCACTCTGGTCTCCCTGGCCAACCACCCAGCCCTCTGGTGAGAGCGTCTGTGTTTGTGCCCTGGCAAAGGCAGCAGTGCGGACTGCAGCGCAGTGTTCCTGTGCCATTGGTTTGAGATCGTCTGGAATGTCGTCTGACTACAAGTTTGTGTGAGACAGTGGCTTGCGCACACACACTGAGAATCTGTCTTTGGCCTTTCGTCCAATAGTAAACTCTCAAATGTTGAGAGCCCATGATATGTGGTTGCTACTGTCCGACTGCCTCCAAGTCTCGGAGTTCACTCGTTGCTCACGAGGTTCGTGAATTGTGTTGATCTGCACCTTTCCAGGATATCTCGCGTTCTAAAACAGTTCAATTAGGTTTAAATCCCTATGTTTCGGGTTTTAATCGCTGCCCTTTATCCTGCTATGCCACACGCTGGACTGAATAAAGCAGCGTGCCAGTGGTTACGCAAAAAGATGTATCAAAAGTTTTGTCGGCAGAAAGACAAAATCTGATTCATGGGAAGACATTTTACAGGTGGTAAACCTGGTTGTTTTTTATTGTGGATGTGATTGAATCAAATCTTTGGTCATCATGGCTTGTAGCAGCTATCGGAGGACTTTTGTCAAGATAATCATCCGACTGGATTCTTATCCGCACAGTTATCTGATTCAGAGTCTTTTGAAAGTTTGCACCTACAAGGACGTGATGACCTCCTCCTGTGGGAGTGCAGTATACAGAGTTATAAAGAAGTACAGTACTATTAAAAAGTCCAGGAATGTGTGGACTAATAGAAGATAGGCGAGTGGGCTGGAGTGTTTTTTTCCCTGCTTCCTTTTCTCTTGCCGTTCTTAATCTTTTGCTTGGTTGAGAGGTGACTTTTCTTTAGTCTCTTCTCTGCTTGCTGGAGCTTTCATCCCCATCCTTTCCTTTCACTGACATGTCTGGCAGTTCTTTTTTATCGCTGCCGCTCTCGGGGGGGGGAGTTCATTAGGCACAGATGAGCCTGAAAGTTTGTTCACACTTTTCTTTGGTCCGATCGCTATCGCTTGGTCAGATGTCCATCAACCGATTACAACAGATGCGTCTAATCAAGATCATTTTTTAGAATTAAAATAAAAGCCCTGCGATCAAGTAGAAGTAGAACTAAAGACCATATGCCATTCTCCCACCGTCCCATAATGCACTTGGTGAGCCCATCGGCGTCCCGCAGACTCCCAGAATGCCTCAGCAAGCGACAGAAAGTTTTAAAAAAAAACAGTGTCAAAGTGACAGCAGAGCAGCACAAACTTTCCCATTGTGCTTATCGCCGGCCCGCTCGACATCAAAGCGACCCTTTAAAACAGCTCGGGATAGAAATCATACGGCCCGCTGGATGATCTGGTTTTGAAATAATTCTCCTTTTGTCCCGACCGCCAGCTTCAAACGCAAGGGACAGGGCCAAAATAATCCCCCCCCCCCCCCCCCCCCCCCTCCAAAAGATGACACTGGACCCGGTGGAATGGGCTTGCCAGTGTCAAGAAGTGTCAAAATGAGCCGGGCTTGTGATAATCAGATGGTCAATGGGGCAGGGTAATGAGATTTGGAATTAAGTGGAATCAAGGCGAATAACGCCGCCGGACATCAAAGGGAACAAGAGCGATCCCAGCTCCTCTTTATCACGAATGTCACCGGCCATATGATAATCAGTTTTTATAAACGCCACTATTGTATGTGTGGACTTCAAACACGCTGAGCGCCGGGGCTTTATCTGTCTCTCACGCAGCTGGGCTCTGACTATGGGAGGGGGGAGAGGAAAGGGAATTCGGTTTGAGTGGTGGAAGGAGAACGAGTGAGAGAGGTCAACCTCTCTCACTCGTTTGAGACTGATCTGTTTTTCCCATCAAAGGTCACCAGCTGTTGACCCCACCTCACCCCTTCATTCTCCCCTTCCTTTCTCCTCCCCCATTCTTTCCCTCCCCGCTTTGCTCGGGCTCACTGTAGCCACTGTCTGTTGCTCTGTCCCATGTGTGCCTCTGCTATTTGTGTTGTGTGTGTGAGAGAGAGAGATAGTGTGTGTGTGTGTGTGTGTGTGTGTGTGAGTGTGTGTGTGAGTGTGTGTGTGAGTGCATGCGTGCCCAGGCGTGCTTCCATGGCTCATCCTTAACCATTTCTGCCACTGTTTATTCAGGTGGGCCACTGTGGTGTGACCCTCCTCCTCTCAGACACCAATACATATCTGTGTGTGTGTGTGTAGGTGTGTAGGTGTGTAGGTGTGTGTAGGTGTGTCCATCTGCTGGCTGAAGGGTAGAAAGGAAGCAGGAAGGAGGGACTGACCTTGTTTTGACGGGGTTGACTGGTGGGACACCTGCTCTCTGTCGCGCTCTTTCTGTCAAACACACTCGTACGACACACACACATGCAGCCATTGATCTTCAGATACAGGATTTAGCTGAAATGTCTACTTATGTTTAAGGGGATAAATGTCTGTGTTTGTGTACCTCTGCCTGTTTTGTTTGATAGGACGTTGTCTGAGTGTTTCGGCAACAACAAAAAAGAGGGCGACAGTGAAAATGTCTTTTTGAATGTTAAGTTTAGGTACAGTAGCGTCTGTTTTGTTCTGTTGTCCCGTCAAAAATATCAATAAGAGAAGGACATTCTACTTGTGATCCCTCTGTGACGAGGCCTCTGAGAAGACTGACCTGCTGCTCTGGCTGATGGGTCTCTTGCCTGCATCTTGAAATACAGAGAGAATAAAATACTGCATTCAGACTTTGCTTGAAAAGGAAGACCTCAGAGAGCTGTGGCTGGTGCCAACTGTGTGTGTGCTCTCTTAGTGCTTTATAAAGGTACTTTACTTTAGCTCTCTTGCCTTGTCACTCAATCACTAGTAAGCTTTTTTTCTTCTTTTTTTTTTTAGACCAGTCGGGTAAATGAAAGTGATACCTAATGAAATTCCCACCTCTAGTTAGCACCCAGGCATGTGTTGAATGTGTCACCCAGCAAAGGCTTTCATGTATGCTCCGATAACACTGGCCAGCAGGCTCTGAACACGCTCACATATATGGACAGGCACACAGACGCATGGAGCTGTCTGTCTGTCTGTCTGTCTGTGGCCTTCCTTGTGCACATATAACACGTTTTTATATATTTTTCTGTGTTCCCACAATCCTCTTCCCCTCCAGGGGACTGACTGGCTTTCAGATTCTCCTTTCTCTCGTCTTTTTTGTGTGGAATTTGGTCCTGGTCCCCAAAATAACTCACCACGGATGCTGAAGAGGACAGGAGACCCCTTAACAGGGTCTAAGTAAAAAAACACAAATCTGCCCAGTCTTCTGTTCTGGTTTAGGCCTCTCCCAGGCTTACCAGGCCTGGCAAAACAGAGCTGGGGCTTGATGTAACGCGTCCTTGTGTGGTTTAAGTTTTGGTTCTGTTATCTGTCCTTTTGGCCAGAGAAACACACAGCCATCTCCCCCGCTCCATCACACACTGAAGTGCTCCGAAATCCCTCTTCAAGTGGCTCTGGTTGATCACAGAGGCCCCATCTATCTCGTAGATTTTGCATCCAAGCTCTGTGGAGAAGCACAGGTGTCCTTGGCGTTGTTTAAAGAAGGCCAGCCTCTGTTGGGAAGCTCTTAAAGTACACATTTCTGTGGTGGATGAAGACCACTTTGTTCTGTGTACTCTGCTCTCTTTGTGCCTGAGAGTGGGTTTAGAGAAGGCGGGGGGTGGATGTGGAGTGTCTTCTGTCAGTGATGGGGGGGGGGGGGGGGAGCAGTTGCAGCTGCTCAACTTACCTGCTGAAGTTGAGCAGGTAATATATTTCGAGATGGTGGACACTTCGTAGGGTAGAGTTGCAGGTCTGTGAGTAGGATTTTCAGCCACACCTAAATGCCTTTTTATTTTTATGTGTGTTTGTATTTTTTCCATTTCCCAGGCATCATAATAAGATCCGCAGTATAGACGGCAGGCGGACCAGAGAGCTGGCTTCTGTGGAAACCCTGGACCTGAGCAACAATGACGTCACTGAGCTCCGAGGGCACTGCTTTCCTGCAGGACTCCAAATCCGAGACCTGTGAGTACAATCCCTGTGTTTTACTGTGGGCACATGGCACGGATTGTTGAACTGGAGTTTCCTAAATATATGTGCTGTTTCTGTATCCAGGTACCTGAGCAACAACAAGATCAGCGCGCTGGAGCTCGGAGCCTTGGACCATCTGGGCTCGACGCTCCAGGTCCTGAGACTGAGCCGAAACCGCATCAGCCAGATCCCCGTGAGAGCGTTCCAGCTCCCGAGGCTCGTGCAGCTGTGAGTACCACTGGATCTCATCAGTTTTCTTCCGTCAGGACAGTTCGACTTGCAAAAAAACGATATGGTTTTTTTTCAACGTTTTTGCCTCGGCCCGAAAATGAACGAGTCTCCCAGTTGTCGCCTTTTTAGACCCTGCAGAATCGGAAATAATTAAGAGTTTAACTGAAGAGGAGTTTGTTTTGTCTGCGTGTTTAACATTTGGAACGCTATTTAGTGTGAGCTATACCTCTAGGGGCGGATACGGTCTGACTGGGTAAACACCGGGGCCATATTACCGGTGATTTATTGCCTTCTTCCACCTCCCCAAAGTGGTTAGTTCATTCCCCACACCGTGCTCCATTATCTTCGTCAAACCTTCCTCCAGCACAACAGCGAGGCCTGACCCATTTGTAGCTCAACGCCTCCGTTCTGGAAAGCGAAGGGTCTCGCTTAACGGGACTCTCTCCTCCAGGAGTTCACCCGAGGTGCCTTTTGTTGAACAGGTAGCCCGAGTGACGCTGTGTCTACACAGGCTAGTGATGCACATCAGACACCAGCTTTTACAGCCTTCACACACACACACACACACACACACACACACACACACACACACACACCAAACGTACAAATTCACCGCGACACGCAGAGATGTCTCAGGTCTCACATATGCAAAATAACATTAAAAACCCACCAGTGGTTAACATCTTATACCTTCTTGTCGTGTAATTTCATAGGGTCATAACTTAACCCTCGTTTGTAAGTTAAAGCCTGGGGGTATACAGCGCTGGCCTCATGCCACAGCCGGAAGGGACACCGCTGAGGAATGCCTGTTAAGCTGGGGGTTTGTTAACGACAAAATGCTCCAACTGAAGCGTGCGGGCTACAGGATCCTTTAGTTTTGACTTCAGCGTGATGGATGCGAATGTGGAATGAGGGCAAAACATTTCTCAGTCTGGTTTTCCTGCTTTGAAATGCGGGGATTATTTTGACAGAGTTTAGTATGATTAAGCACCGATTTCTCTCTCCCCGTCATGATGAGTTGCTACATTAGTTTTGTTTGTCTGTGCATCCTGCAGGGAGCTGAACAGGAACCGTATTCGTCAGGTGGAGGGTCTGACCTTCCAGGGTCTGTCCAGCCTGGAGGTGCTCAAGCTGCAAAGAAACAGCATCACCAAACTGACTGACGGAGCCTTCTGGGACCTGTCCAAGATGAAAGTCCTGTATGTAGAAAAAACATTTACATGAAATTACACATTTGCCAATTATTATACATTATGTGACCGCCTTTTTACTAAACACCTAAGAATCATAAAATCATATAATATCCAACCAAAAATCCGAAGCTTGCCATCTGATTGGCCTTGCACCACCTGATGGGCGAATCCTATTTGCACCAGTTACTATTATTCAAATACTCACCCACCAAACCGTATAAGAATAACATATTTTTGTGCTTAATGAAACATGCCCAGTATCCATCACATCTTTCCCTACTGACCTGCAATTACTTCAATTAACGTGCAAATGTGTGTCTCTTGCAGTCACCTGGACTACAACAGCCTGTCGGAGGTGAACAGCGGCTCCCTGTATGGCCTGACCTCCCTTCAGCAGCTATTCCTCAGCAACAACTATATCGCCCGCATCAACCCTGACGGGTGGAAGTTCTGCCAGAAGCTGAGGGAACTGTGAGTACTCGCGTTTAAGTTCGCCATGTGCACTAAAAACCCTCGCGCCATAAGTCCTGTTGCAGAAACCTTCAGTAGACGGCGGTTAACGTTTCTAAACTCGGAATGATAACTGCAGTCGTCGAGAGTTGGAGTCAACATAGAGGATATGTTCAACGTAGTTCAATAAAAAATAAATAATGAAAAAACAAAAGCTGTATATTTAAAACTGCAGAGTTTGTTTTAAAGTGGTTTCTGTTTGTCTCTGGGGATCTAAACCCCTGGTCCTATAGCCTGAGAATTCAACACTCCCCACCCCCGACCATATCGCCCATCTCCCTTCCCCAGGGTTAAATGACGTTGTGCTTTACCACTCAATACGCCACGCTATTCTCAATATAAGCCTGTTCATCCTATAACTAGAGCTGGGCTCAACAGCACTCAAAGCCCTTCGACGAGAGTCCTGAAGCGCAGGGGTTTGTCAAACCGGCGTGTAATCCTCCACCGGTTGTGTTGTGGCGATTACACTGAAGGATCGCCTTCGCTGCCTTTGTCTGCCGACCGAGGAGTTATTATCGGAGAGTCTTTCCTGTTCCGCGGACACGACCGTCGTATCGCTGCGGTAAAGTGCTCCGCTCAGCTGAGGCGTTGCTAACTGCGAGGTAGCCTGGGGTATCTGTGGCGCCTGTGTTTGTTTGTGTGTCACAGCCACATGGCACAAAGAGCTAGATGACGTTCAGGTTAGTTTGCTCTGTGTATCTCAATGCCGTTTCCTGCGCGCACGTCTGCGAAAGACAGATGGGCTCCCAGCGCCGTCTCCGAATCATCCTCCTGGCCGCTGCACCAGCCAGCGGTTATATGATATATATTATTTTATGATCTAGAGTTATGATAACCCCCACGGCCGATAGAAGAGAATGACTCGTCTTTATGAGGAGCCTGTTATTGCATTCCCAATGGGCCAGGCTGAGCTGGTCATCGGGGAGAATCTCTGCACACATGGCCGGTCAAGCGAACCTGAGGCCTGGCCACAGAGACGGACAGCGAGGGCCACAGCGAGGGCAATGAAATGCACAATACTGCCTTTGACTACTGTTTGAAAGATACCAGTCTGGGACCAGATTGCCATTTATAGTCCAGATTTATCCAGATTGCATTACTATGGAACAACATTCTTCCCAGAAGTTTTCAATGTCGAGTAAATCAACATTTTCCTCACGTCATCTTAAATTTAGCAGCGTTTTCTTTCTAAATTCCTAAAACAAGGGAAACCGCTTTAAAAATCCACCGCTTGCATCCAATTACGATTATTAAGAAAAGCGGAGACTCTGCATTTGAAAATAGGTAACCTTTTGAGGGCTGCTGTACATGACAGTATGAGTGACAGTATATTCCCCTGGAGTTTACCACATGCTCAAGTAGGCTTATAAATGGGAGGTTGTAGACACGTAAAGTTCTTTTCTTTCCTGTCAAACGGTTAAGACCTCAGTCGAGCTCTCAGGTCTGCTAAGCCCATTCTCTGTGAACATCTTGTGGTGAAGGAAAAAAAGAAAAGGCACAATGGAAAGACACATCACAGACTGGCAAATAGACGTTGAATCAGCCATGAAATTCGAGTATTATGATGTCGCGAGCTGCATCAGCGTTCTGCCAACCTGTCATCTCCCTCCAGACCTCACACAGAACGTTTCTCCCTCTCTTTCCTCTCCTCTCTGTCTGCCTTGCGCTCGGCCGCTCTCTCCAGGAATCTGTCGTACAACAATTTGACTCGTCTGGATGAAGGCAGTCTGGCCGTGCTGGGGGATCTCCACTCTCTCCGTCTGGGCCACAACTCCATCAGCCACATCACAGAGGGAGCCTTCAGAGGCCTCAAGGCCGTGCGCGTCCTGTAAGTACCCACAACACACTCATTATGGTCTGCCCCTGCTGACGATAAGGCTAAAATGGGCCACTTGGGAGCAGTGAAAGCTGAGATGTTTAATATTGCTTTTGCCCCTGTGATATTTGATATTTAGGCTTACGGAGTCCCTTCATTTGACTCCAGAAAGCAGGAGTTGTTTACTTTTCAAGACTGGTTTGATCTCATTTGCATTCATGAGCTTTTATTTATTTTTTAACATTTCATGCATCACTTTTTTTGCCGTTTTTTTTTTCTTCAGGGTTTCTGTGGCAACTCCTTATTTTCCTTGTGTCTTTTTTGTTTTGGGACCTTTTTGTTTTCTCTTGAATGCTGGTTCCCAACAAACTTGGACCTGAAAGTGCTCCGCGTCGCCCTCCTCCCTCGAGACCCTTCCTCGCTTTCAGAAGCCTTGAATAAAGAGAGGTCTCTTTTCCCCCCCACTGAATCCACCTTTTGCACAAAAAGCCCAAACGGGCCTTATGAAAGAAAAGGGGAGAATGAAAAGGGAGAAAGTCAGGGGATAAATCCAGGAGAAAGACCTGGGGGTCTTGGTTCAGAACCAAGGTCCTCTTGGCGGTCCCTCTTCCCAGGGACATGTGCCAGAGCTCGCTAGACAAGCTCTCCCTCCACAGAGGTGACAAGCCAAGTCACATAAGGCCTTTCTGTCGGCACATTGGGATAACTAGCTACATAGGGCTGAGCTCGTGACTGCCATATCTCAGGCCCTGTCTCATGTTTTCCTTTCTTGTCTTTAATTGCTCACTTTGTTTCTTTTGGCTTACCCATTTGAAAGCACACTTAACTGCCCATTTCTTTCCCAAGTGTGTTCTGTTATCCCCTCGGGCTATCTCCCGATACACGCACCATCTCCGTCTTGATTTTGGCATGATCTTTCCTTTCCCCTCATATCGCTCTGTGTCTTTGAGGCGGGCCTAATCTAATCAGTGGAGGGGAGGAGGCTGGGCCCCGAAAAAGGAGCCGGGGGAGCTTTAATTGGGCCCGCGCCGCTGGTCGTGCTGGCATGTGGCTGGAGCCTGCATCGGGGTGTGAAAGCTCCAAACAAGCCAGCCTGCCCTCTAATTCGGCCACGGGGGTCGTTGGCTCATCGGGGGCCCCCCCTTCCTCCATGCCCACGGCCTCCCTGCTCCACAGCCCCCACCACTGGCCTTGCTTTAACAAGGCAACGGCCATTCACATCCAGCCAGCCAGAAAGAGGAGGAAATTGGCAGCCCCTGTCCAGGCCGGCTAAGACAGAGGCCAATGGAGACTGAAAAGAACCAGAGGGGGATAAGGGTTGCTTGGGAGGGAAAGAGGGGAGGAGGAGCGTAGGAGTGCTATTGTGGAGATGTTGCGAGGGTGTGGCTGACCATCAACCTCAAAGGCCTTTCCCAAGTTTGAAAGAGTCTTTATAATGGTTCATAGGAGACCTTCGACAACCATGGAGGTGGAGTGGCGGCTCCTCTGCAGCTATGACTTCACCTCCAGAGATCGTTATTTAGGTCTTTTGGCGAGGGGAAAGGATGTGCATTCAACAAGTGTTTGACGCTCTAATAGAAGCCCTTTTTCCCCCTTTTCTCTCTCCTTTGTTTTCATTGAATCCATTTAGTCTTTGCCCGGCGATGGGTGCTAACCTTATTACAGGGTACCCGCGTGGTCTTAAAAACTTGAAAAAGTCTTAAATTTAGTATTCATAATTTAAGGCCTTAAAAAGGTATTACATTTTGTCAACAGGTCTTAAATTTCGTTCAAGTCTTAATTTTTACCCCTTCCTTATTTGATACGGCGCCACAACATTTGTTTATTGTTCGTTGTTACAACGAATCTTAGTACACCCAAACGTCGCATCCAAAATATCAGGCAACCTGTATATGGCTCTGAACTGCTGAGACCTGTAGAGTTTAACAGCTGATCGCGCGCCACCCCCCTCCCCAAGCGCGAGCTAACTAGCGCGCTCGCAGGTTAGCATCGAGCTATGCGAACCTGCTTTCCCGTTTCCATCGCGCGTGTCTCACCAGCAGGGTCAGATGCACTTGCCAGTAGTGTTACAGAGTCCACAGTCCTCCAGCTGAAGATGTTTCTTCTCTGTAAATTAAAGGGTTCTTCCCCAGGTAGCCAAAATGACCTTGTCCGGATCCGGTTTAAGCTAGACACGCCGGAAGAAACATGTCCGGCCCGGGTCCCGTTGCCGCATGAATGACGCCCCAGAATCGGACCGAATACACTGTCCCGATCCCGGCGGCCGTCACTGCCGTCACTCGGCCGTAATGTAAACTAACCTGGGGCCAGCACTGGCCTGAAGCCGGCTACAGAAAACACGTCGCCAGGGTCCGGTTGCCGACTCAGCGAAGTCTCAGAATGACGCCCCAGAATCGAGTTGAATATATTCATCATGACACAAAAACAATACTTTACTTACTAAATTAAGCCTATCAAGATCCCATTGTTTGGTAACACAAGCAGTCCAACAAATGCCAAATAAGATAAAATTTTATATATAATAATATATGATAAGAAAATATTGTTCATTATTATATAACAATACAATAAAATAAGACACGTAGACCAAAACGTACACCCCTCACAGTTATTGTTTTAAATGGTTCTGTCTTATGATTAAAGTTATTTGATTGATTGATTTCCTATTTTTTTTCATTCATACGCATATCAGGAAAGGTGCGATGTTGGTCTTAAATTTCATTTAAAGTGGTCTTGAAAAGGTCTTAAAAAGTCTTAAATTTGAGATGAAAAATCCTGGGGGTACCCTGTATTAAGACTCTTGGCTTTAGTTTTGGCTGGGCCATACCTGCCACCAATCGGACGAATGGACCCGACTGCTTGGCCTCTCACGAGGCGCTGGGTTGCCGCCAATCTCTCCATGCCGTCATGAATTATACATGTTTCCCAGTCATGATTTTTTTCCGCTTCGACACACCAACGCACATGCACATATACATGCGTGCACATGCACATATACATGCGCGCACACTCCTTCTCCACCCCTCTAAGGAAAGAATGCGCTTGGTTGGCAGAGCAGAGCGGCAGAGGGGCTCTTAAGGCCAGGTGCAAAGGGAACCCGTGACTTCCAGACCAGCCTCTGCCAGGGCTGTGAACCGCTTCAGCGCTGGCAGACCCTGTCCCCCCTCCTTGCATCTTTCTTATCCCCCTCTTTTCTCTCATTCTCCACAGGGAGCTGGACCATAATGACATCTCAGGCACAATAGAGGACACCAACGGGGCCTTCTCTGGACTGGACAGCCTCAACAAGCTGTGAGTGTGTCCCCTCGTTCTTTCTTTTATTTCCCTCCGCCTCTCCTTCGCTATCAACCCCTCTGTCCTGCCCTTCAACCGATTTCGGGAATCTCTCTGCTGTTCTTCAAAAACAGAAACAGAAGGGAGCGTTCTCTGTTTTTTTTTTGGGGGGGGGGTTGCATCTAAAAGTTTCCCTCCAAATCCCGATTCACCCTCCATTGCCAGCTAAGTTTGGCCGGTTCAGTTAAAGGCTGCAGAGTTTGAGTTATCTGCCCCCTCACGACCTCACACTTCACTTGGTAGGGAAGTATTCTCCCTGAACAAAGACATATATGGCTCCTCTTCCCTTTTTTTACAAGGCGTGTTCATGAAACATCTACGGCAATATTCCACTCCCGTCATCCTGTGGAAGCTTCCACCAGTTCCTCTCCAGTTCAATCTGGCTTTCATATCTTTTTATTGTTTCACTGTAGATTTATAGCCACACTGGGGGTCTCTTTGCTGCTAATGGTTCAAGAAGAAGAAGAAGATAGAGTGAATCATTTTTATTTTTTCCCAATTACTCATCGATGTTTTCCTTAAAGGCAGCTCGTAAAAACAGTTCAATATCGAGAGTTGGCAAGTTGATAAATGATCCCTGAACGAGGAGTTTTCTGGCACTGACTGGCAATCATCAACATGCAGGATGAAAAGATGATGTCCAGCCAAGATGGTTCCCAGTGTGAGCGCCGCTGAAAGAGAAAGAACTGGAGAAAGGGCTTTTCTTCGAGCTGGCAGGGGTTCGCGCCCCAATAGGCTTATTTCTACTTCTCCTCCATGCCTCCGCTGCTCTCGTCCCCCTCTTTCCCAGTCTCTGTTGTTTGGAGCTGAGAGAGGGTAAAATTGAGGGCTGCATTCAGTCATCAACATCAAACACGCCCCGCCCTCTGACCCGGCCCCTTTTGTCACGGCGTTGGCGGAAGCGGCCCCGCTGCATCCCGGCGCTGGCAAAGCGAGTCATGGGAAAAAGAGATGCAGAAAAGAGAAAGAAGGGGTGAAACATCAAAGTGTCAAAGAGCCACTGGACTTTCCTAAAGCAGCTTGTGAATGCCACCACATGGGAGGGAAGTGGGTCTTATAGATCTGAGCCCAATAAAATGATGCGTAGATCGTACATTTTATTCAGATTTGATATTCTTCGATAGCCTGACCTAATTTCTTTAAAAACAGTTCTTCTTTCTAAAGTGTCAGAGTAGGGTTCTTATATTCCCCGGGACAAGACAGCCGTTTGTTTGTTTGTGTGTACATGTGGTTGAGTCCGAACACCGGGGTCTTCATTGTGAACCGGCCAGCCGTGTCCCCTCTTCCTGTGAAGTAAGGGCTACAACAGGAGAAGGAACAAGTGAGGAGTAGTGGGGAGGAGGGTGGAAGACGAGCTTAGGACCAGCAACTGACGTCTTGGCTCAACACCAGGCTCAACAGGCACATCACATGGTAGCGAGTACGTGGACGTACACGCTTTGTAGGCCACACATAACAACACACGGCCCCGTCCGGTCATTGCTCTTTAATTCTAATAAAGATAAAAGTGGTCTTTGAAGAGCAGTGCAGAGTCCCCCTCCCCCCGCAACCCCATCCAATCTCCCCCACCTTTCCTCCTGGCTAATCTCCACACAGTTCGAATTTCCAATATCTCAACCCACGCCCCCCCCCCCACTCTTATCAGATTCAGCCTTGCTAATTGTGCTTCTCTCCCTCTCTCTTTTCACCTTCCCTCTTCTCACCCCCCTCTTCCTCTCTCTCTCTCCCTCTCCCTCTCTTCATCTATCGACACCCTTCATGTTTGGAAACGGCAGGACTCTGTTTGGAAACAAGATCAAGTCGGTGGCCAAGAAAGCCTTCTCTGGCCTGGAAACCCTGGAACACCTGTGAGTATCCCACAATGCTTGGCTGCCCCTCCTCCCTGCCAGAGTGAGAGTAAGGAAGAGAGGGTGGGTGGGTGGGGGGGGGATTGCCAAAAGTTGCTGGCAGAAAGCAGACCGCTAGCAATTTAATAGCGTCTTTGTAAAAGGAGAAGACGGAGGCTTTTGCGAGCGCCCAGCTGCTTCTTTCTCGTTAGCCTAGCTCGAGCTCAACTCTGGCCTTTTTTTCTTCTTCTTCTTCCCCTGCCTCTGCGCAGGAACAAAGTTATTGAGCATATGGCGAGCTCCGCAGAAGAAATGGAATTCCTATAAGTTCTTTCACAGGCCTTCGTCAAATGAGGGCAGGGAGGGGATGGAAAAGCCGGCATGTAGCACACTCAGACGTGCAGGCCTGGATATTTATTCCCACCTTGGTTAAAAGGCCGACCCTTGCTCATGAAACCCTGTGTGTGGCTGGAATGTGTACACAGTTGATGAGACGTGTGCAATGTCCCAACAGGAGCTTGGGAGAGAACACCATTCGTTCCATCCAGCCTGATGCCTTCAGTAAAATGAAGAACCTCAAAACCCTGTGAGTACCCGTGGTGCATTCGCACAAATACACATGAATTTATGTGCACAACCCCACACCCCACACCCAAACCTCAGTGCTTTTGGCATCCGTGCACGCCGTATCGGAAACACGTATTCAGTTACAGGTGCAATGGATGTGATGCATACACCACATGTACTTACTCCTCCCCTCTCCAGTCTCATTCAGAGCGACAGCTTCCTGTGTGACTGCCAGCTCCACTGGCTGCCCGACTGGCTGGTGACACGCGGCCTGCAGGCCGGTGTCAATGCCACCTGCGCCCACCCGGAGAGCCTGAAGGGCACGAGCATCTTCCAGGCTCCGCCCACCAGCTTCGTGTGTGGTGAGTTATGCGTGTGCTGAACCAATGTGGTGGTGGGGCTGTTGTTATTTACCAACTTGCACATTTGTGTGGCTTTGCGTTTGAACTCAGAGATGCTAACGGCTCCTTATGTGTAGTTTTCTTTACTTTTGCCCCCATTCAAATAAATTTCTGCATAACAAGCCGAAACCTACTGAGAGACACTTGTGATGTTTTGACATTGGACTGTGATGTATGCTTCTAACTCACTTTGTCTCTTTCTTTTTTATCTCTTCCTTCCAATAACTGTCCTCACTTCTTTTTCCTCTCTTTCATATGCTGTCTTTTGCCCTTTTCTTTCTTTCTTCCTTCCACTCCTGCCTTTCTTATCCCTCCACCTTCAGACGACCTTCCGAACCCCCAAATCACCGTGCAGCCGGAAACCTCCGTGACAGTCCTCGGTAGCGACGTGCGTCTCACCTGCACGGCCGCGAGCAGCAGCAGCTCCCCCATGACCTTTACGTGGCGCAAGGACCAGGAGCTGCTTCGCCACGCAGAGACGGAGAACTATGCCCACGTGCGCGATCACCAGCAAGGCGCGACGTCTGACGTGCCGGGCGCGGGCGGAGGCGTGATGGAGTACACCACTATCCTGCACCTGCGGCACGTCACTTTCGCCCACGAGGGCCGATACCAGTGCATCATCACCAACCACTTCGGCTCCACCTACTCCAGCAAGGCCCGCCTCATCGTCAATGGTAGGTTTTTTTTTATATATATATTTTTTGCTGACTTTGATGATGGATAGACTATATTTTTATCTTGGTAGAGGAGAACTGGGTCATTGTGGTTATAAAAGGTAAGATAGCAGTGAAAATGGAGGAGTATTAGTGATCTAGTGTCATTCTAAGAGAAGATAAACAGAAGGGAGAAAAAAACACTACAATATCTGCTGATATGTGTGTGATTACATATTGTCCACCGAATACAACGCCTGTTAATGTTGCACTCATGACTTTCCATTGTCCCGTTTGACAGTGGAGCGGTTGAGATTAGTGGCCACGCTGAGTTCTTTCTCTTTCACTTGAATAAAGTCTTCACTCGCTGGGCCTCCGTCTCTCCTCGGATGGTATTCGGAACAAATTGATTTATCTGCATGTCAGCGCTAACAGGGGCCATCTCCCTCTGCGCTCTGTCACTCTGCTGTGTGGAGAGTATTCATCTTGAGTTTGGTTGCCTGCCCCGAGTCTGCATCAGACCTGAAGCTGCTTCTTTTCTTTGTGGTGTAATGGCAGAATTTATTTGTAAGATAAGATAAAATAATCCTTTATTAGTCCCGCAGTTGGGAAATTGCAGGATTACAGCATTGTATTGTATTACTTTTTTGTGCCCGTCGCCTTGGCGTACACATGAAAGAGATACTTATTTAAAGGTCAGAGTCATGGGCACTGGCCCAAAGGTTCACTGGTTTGGATGCCAGCACCAGCTGTGAAAGCGTAGGTTTGCAAAACTCAAAAAGTTCAATGCTGCGCCAGCAAAATCTGTTTCCAGGTGTGAAAGTGTAAATCGCCAAAGACATACTGACGCAAGCGCTGTGTCCCTTCTGTCCACAGTCCTGCCGTCCTTCGTGAAGACTCCCAGGGACAGCACCATCAGGACGGGCCACACGGCGAGGCTGGAGTGCGCCGCCGAGGGCCACCCGGCACCGCAGATCGCCTGGCAGAAGGACGGCGGCACGGACTTCCCCGCCGCCCGGGAGCGTCGAATGCACGTCATGCCCGACGACGACGTGTTCTTCATCATGGACGTCAAGCCGGAGGACATGGGCGTGTACAGCTGCACCGCCAAAAACACAGCGGGCACCATGTCCGCCAACGCCACCCTCACCGTGCTGGGTAAGAGCCTCCCGTTAATATCAGCACCCGTTTTTGACTTGGGTCCGGGGGTTGATAATTTCCCCACATCCTCAAAAATTAGCACTTGTGAATAGCGTGGCGCTCGGTTGGGAATCGGTCAGTCCGGGGGTTTAGAATGAGAGGCTTTATGTTTTTCTTTTCTCGGCAGCTGTGGCCTTGCTGCCAGGTCAATGGCCAAAGGTCATAGTTGGAGGTCAAAGGGGGGATGGTGGGTGGGGAAGCAGGGGGGGGGGACTCACAGAGGGGTGTTTGTTAGGCATTCCCACCCACACTCCCACCTTCTCCCCACTCGGTGGGAGAGACAGTCATGGCTACTTCACTGCAGGCCTCAGTGCTCCCAGTTTATTGGCTGTTTTACACTGTTAAATCAAACAAAACAGAGCTGCTCTCCTATAACCATCTCAGGACATAGATCATCTTTGTCCTTTGTCTTTAAGATGAGCAAAGCAGTCCCTTGTTAAACAGAGCTTAAGAAAAGAAATGTGGCGAGTGGGGGGGCTCTTTGCTAACGCATAATATTTACAAGCCTTAAACTTCCCATAAAGCGCTGAGAAGCAACTGTTTCTATTTCTAATGTGGTCCGACTGGTAGAGGCGGTACTTCAGTGACACATTTGCATGTTGTGCCGCTCGAGAGAGACTCGTTAGACTTCACGGCGGTTTAAGCCGAGTGCTAATCCACTCAACAATGTAAAATATTGAAGCAAGCGACCACGCCGCCGGACTGAATCTTTGGTGTTTGGGTTTGAGAAATGAAGGGGAAGGAGAGGGGGGCTGCAGGCGAGGGGCCCCCTGTCTGGAAAAGAGTGGCGGGGGAGAAAAATGGGAGCCAAATAAGAACTGAAATGGTGGAGTCAGTGTGCGGGGGAAGGTAGGCGAGTGGGTTTAACGAAAAGAAAGAGGGAGCAGCGTAGTAGAGAGGGAGGGGAGGGGAGGGGGGGGGTTGATGGAGAGGTAGAAAGTATTGATGGAAGAGAGAGGGCCGACTGAAGTGGGTTAAGTGAGATCTCTTAATCTGTGTATGTCCCACTGTGAGGGGAAGTGCTCAGTCTGAAGGGGAGGCCTAGTTTAACACACACACACACACACACACACACACAGACACACACACACACACACACACACACACACACACACACACTCGGTTCAATGTGCTCCATTCAGCAGAATGTGAAGTTTCCAGGGAAACACTGACAACATTGTTCTGAGGAGGATCCCGTCCCGAGAGGAATCTTGTTTGTGTGCTGTAATTAAAATGTATGACCAAGTGAAGTGATTTTCAGAATCAGTCAGCATTACAGACGTGACCTCAGATGTATAAATAGGATTGTCAGATGAGACCGTCATCATGAGACGGGCTTTCAGTGGTCGGATATCAAAGTCAGAACGTCACACTTTGTGCTCGGCCGATGGCGCTGACTCACCAGATCTGTAATCGATACTGTGAACAAGCAGTAACCCGAGAACAGACACCGAAAACTTTGGCGCAAGAGAATGACAAAAGAATAATAGAAATATCATACCTCAGGAATCCTAATCACCTCCTCCCCCCCCCCCCCTCTGCAGAAACACCACACCTGGCCCAGGACCTGGAGGACCGCAGCGTGGTGGTCGGGGACACGGTGGCCCTGCAGTGCAAGGCGCTGGGCAGCCCACCGCCCCGCATCACCTGGCTGCGCAACGACCAACCGCTGCGCCCGTCCGACAGACACCACTTCACCCCGGGGAACCAGCTGCTCGTCATCGGCTCGGCCTCGCTGGAGGACGCCGGCCGCTACACCTGCCTCATGTCCAACACGCTGGGCACGGAGCGCGCTCACAGCCAGCTGGTGGTCAACCGGCGCCGCGGCCCCTGCACGCTGCCGGTGGGGCCGAGCACGGTCACGATAGGGATCATCGTCATCGCTGTGGTGACGAGCATCGTGGTGACGTCGCTGGTGTGGGTGTGCATCATCTACCAGACCAGGAAGAAGAGCGAGGAGTGCAGCGTCACCAACACAGGTACATTTGAAACTGTTCTGTCCCCTTTTTTTATTATTATCTTGGGTAGAAATAGTTTCAGGCAATCTAGGAGGATCTATCGAATATAGAAAACTATATATAGTGTATATATATATATATATATATATATATATATATATAGTATATATATATATAAGGAGAGAGAGAGAGACTAATTTGAGCGCGAGCGCCAGCGACACAGTCATCCCGGTTGTAATGCCTCGTGTTCGACTCTCTAATTTCTACCAGATGAGACGACAGTTCCTCCAGACGTACCCAGCTACCTCTCCTCTCAGGGCACGCTGTCCGAGCGGCAGGATGCGTGTATCCGAGTGGAGGCCGGCGGTGGACCTCAGCCCAACGGACACATCGCGGACCCCACAGGTACCTGACGGTTCAGTCTCTGCCCCGGCTCTGTCAAAAGTTGTCCCTCCCCAGCAGTTTGTCCCACCTCCCAATGAGCAGAGTCGGTGTGTTGCATAACGATGAAAGGAGTCTGCGGAGGCCTGCTCAGCATCAGGAATAATTACAGCAGACACGCTAACCACAGTGTTGACATGCAGTCAGTCAGTTGTTGATTTTTCTGTTTCCAAAGTCATTTATTTTCCCTCTCCCCCCTCCGCCTGCCTGCAGGTTTCGACGGCGCAGTAGTGTGCACGGATTGCATGGAGAACGGCAGCAACTACTCCAAAGATTCGGACTACCTGACACACGGGTTTGGCCCCGCCGGAGCCTCGGAGTTCCAGCAATACTCTGTTCCCCCGCCCTACTCGCACTGCTATCCGGGGGAGCTGCATGACGCGGGGCCGCACTCAACCCCGCCGCTCTGCAACGGGACGCCCAACGGGATCCGGAAGGACGTTCAAGGCTCCACGTTGTCGAAAAACCACAACACGTTACAGCCGAACCAACAGGATAAAAAAGGTAAGGGGATCAGAGTGTGGCGAGCTTAAACGTGCTTCGAACGCTGGAAGGAAAAGCAGCCCGCAGGACAAATTCCAACAGACTTGTCCCAAAGACATTTATATCTTGAGAAGTTATTAGGAATCTAGGAACCATTGTCAAAGCAAATTCCCTCGAACATGATATTGATGCGTCGGCTCCTGTATCATAGTCGCACGCCCAGAGCCAGACTCGGGATATCTCTCTCCGATACAGTAAAGAAGCACTGAGTTCTCACTGCTGCCAAACTCCTGCAGTTGCACGTCTGGGCCTGCTCTGGGATTCGGCCTTTAGCAGCGAGTAATATCCGTGGATTTGGCCTCCAAATACCGATTCTCACCTCCACATGTCAACGCAGCAGCCTCATGCATACATTCCACTCTGTATCCCAAAGCTGAATGCATATTTGTCACTGACGTCTCCTCCCTCCACCTTCTTTTTCTGTGTTCATCAGTGAGCAGGGCGGGACTAACGCCATCGCTGGAGGACTCCTTCCACAAGCCGGTGAAACTGTCCGGCGGGTCGGGCCACGGTGGTCTCGACAGCGACTGCGAGTCTGAGCTCAGGCAGACTCTGCTGTCCAACGGACACACCCTCAGAGTCTCTCAGAATGAGAGCGCCCCCCTAAGGAGAACCAGCGACTAGCAGGCGCTCCATCCAAACCCGAAAGCCGACTCGCAGTAGCTGAGCGGACTTTTCTTTTTCTTTTGCACTGGGAAATAAACTGCTACCTCATATCGAGGCGATTGATCCCGAGCCTCCTGGAACTGGACTGAAAGGGAGCAGCGGGAGTGAAGAGCAGGGGGCATCCGGAGTTTGAAGGTGGAGCTTGTGTGGGTGGCGTCCCATCCGAGCGTATCGGCTGTACATAGTTTAAAAACCTTCCTTTTTGGGAGGTGACCAATACAAATTCTAGCTCCAAAAAATGTGACTTGCATTTGAAGCATGTAAATGTAGGGAATTTTGTACAGTATATGTATGTGCAAGGGGGAAAAGAGAAATAAGCCTTTGGACATTTGACTGTACATAAGAGTTTTCGTATATTATATATTATATAACTTTTACAAAAGAGTATTTGAATTTATGTGCATGACAAAGAAAGGAGTGACGGTATTTTTATTCAAAAACAACAAAACTAAACACAAACAGCCTTTTTCAGCTTTTACCAACATTCAGCTGCGGTGCCTTAATGCATGATCAAAGAAAACCCAACTTGTAATAGCATATATCCGGATTTTTTTTGGGTGAGAGATACTGGTACGCTCTTTATAGCAAACAAAATACTTGATTGCACTTGAATGTTTTATTTTAGTTTTTCTGAGACAAACCATGGCCTTACAGAAACACAGTTCACGTTCATTGTTATTGTATGAAGGAAGAGCTTTGATGTAAATAATTTTTGGTACGTCAAGATGATTCAAGCCGGGATGTTTGTGGGCAGTCGAGTTTAAAGCACTTTTTGTATTCGCGTCACAAACGAGTAGATCGTAAAAGCCTCTGCGCGAGGGGACGTGACCCCACGTTGACTCTTCCGCTCTGGGCTTAAGAGGCGGGACGAGTCGGGGAGGACGCCGTTTTATCGCGTTACTGCTGTAATGTGCCTCGACGGCCGCCGCTGTGCATTCACAGGTAAAAAAAGGCCGGGTACGCATCACCACAATGTAACCACACCTTTCTCATCCTCATCATCATCATCACTACAATTCAGTCATGTTTTGAGGTAGCTAAAGGTTTATGCTGTGAACAGTTGGGAAGTGAAAATGTGCTCTAACCAAACTTGGGAGGATTAATGCAGTCAGTCTCTCTGGGCGGTCCGCTCCCCTGGACGCACTGGGTCAAAGTAGTTGCATTGCACCATGGGAGCTTGTGTTTCTCCAGCGAGCCCTCGTCTGACCTGTGCTCCGTGACCAGCGGCCTTATCGAGGTAAACCGGAGGACGCGCTCCTCTGGTTACACCCGATAGCGGCGGTCAGAGATGGGCTTTTTTCTTCTTTCTTTTTTTTACCAGCAAGACCAGCTGGAGATCCAATCCCAGTGGAGCAGGTGAACGGGACAAAGAGGGAGACGGTTCACGTTCGGAGTAATTTATTGAAAACAAAACTGTACCTGAAAACCGTTGTACCAATGTCAAAGCTGAAACCGTGAAGTGTCTAACATGGCATTGGAGTGTCTAATAATAAAAAATTCACATTTTGCTATTATGCCTGTTTTCCTTCCTGCATATATGAACTGGAAGAAAGGAGCGACGAACAATGGAGTGAAAAAAAAAAAAAGCTGAGGTAGCATTTTGAGCCTCTGGTTATGGAGAAGCAATCAATTCATAGATGTGAAATCCAGAGACATTGATCTCTCACACACACACACACACTCTCACACACACACACACACACACACAGAGGAATGTGGCTCCCTGAAGCTCCAAAGACAGCAGGCATGTATTTTTCCCTCTGCAGGCCGTTAAGAATATTTGCTATCAAGTCGGGCTGATTGAGGGTCAGTGGCCGACCAGAATGTGCATTCCAGATGGATGTGTGTCACAGGATGATTGACATGCTACCGGCCGTGGCCTCCACCAATCGCAGGCCGTCTATTGTTGTCCCAACAGCCCAGGGACGAGCAGCAGGACAAACGCTCCCACCTGTGAGGCCATCCGTCTCCTGACTTGCCAAGTCTTCAGTTTTCCCTCTGCATTGACTGCAGGCACCACAAAAACTATTATTAGACTTGAGTTTTGTGTGAACCTCCCCTTTGGTTCTCTGGGCAACTCCTCAGTAATCTGTAGTAAACCTTAAATGATGGACTTTATACATTAAAAGTATAGCTGTACTATATACTCATGTGACGCCATTGCTTTATTGATCAACAAACATTCTGGATAAGTCTGCAGTTTCACAGGTTTGAGATTAAGAAGTCCCCCCTAATACTAAAGAGCTCCGATGTCAAATCAATGAACCAACTAACACAATTGTTTCACAATAAGCAAGGCAGATGTACCCCGAACTGATACACAAATGCTCCATTGTTGCCGGCAACTTGAGTTTTAAATTAAAGCTCTTGCAGGAGGATGAGCTCAGTGGTGCTCCAGCGGGAATTTAACAATGGCGACATATTGCCGTGTCCCTCCCCCGGTCGGTCTTAAAACAAAGGTGGCCCGGCTCAGCAGAAGAGGAAATATGGATAAAACACTAAAATGATCATGAAACCAAGTAAGGGAAGATTTACGGGTTACCGAATCACCAAACATCACCTCAAAGCATAAAAAGAGACAAGTCTTTAATACCACAACTCATTGATGATCTCACACACACACACACACGTACACACACACGTTTAATAGTAAAGCTGGCTCATTGCTGGCCTTGTGTGACCGGGTGTGGCTCCATTTCACCAAACCACCGGTGTCGTCACAGAAGTGCGTGAGCTCAGCCTGTTCAGGAATGCAGCACCCCGGGGGATGCTAACCGGCCGGGTCCATCCAGGGGACGAGGTAGCTCCGCCTCCTTCAGGGGGACGAGGTAGCTCCGCTTCCTCCACGGGACGAGGTTGCTCCTTCCAGAGTTTCTCCCCTCCTGCTGTTCCTCCGCCAGGTTTAGGGACCCCGGACGGTCACAGGGGACGAGCCACTACAGCAGGGAGCGGCGGGCCTCCTCGTATGCTCCCAGGAAGATGAAACCCCCCACGCTGATGAAGGCCAGCCTCGGTATGCTGCCCGCGAACAGACTGCAGAGGAAGAAGAGAGCAAGTGATGCAATTCTGAAATTAGTCATTAATACAGATTCAAGCAAATCCGTATAGGATTTCTGAATTGCTAACGTTGTATATGACTCATGATTGACACACTAGCCAATGCATGCAACTGTTATAAGATACACAGTCCTATTATAGCAGCAAAGATCACACTTTCATTCAATGTTTTCATCATTTAATTCCAGTGTTCATACACTATATAGATAATTCATATTGATTGAAACTACTACGACTCATAGCTAAACTCCTGACTAGTTTAAACTAGTTTTAAAAAGGTTCTTACTAAAGCCACTAAGACAAATGTGTCTATGCTTTTACTCAAAACTGTTTGCAATTTCGTAGGTTTTCCACATGCACACATGGGAGCGGGGCCTCGTGGGAGCCTCGTCGGTGGAGCCACTTCAGAGAGGGAGAGGGGAACAAATCAGGGCGATCGAGGCCCCGACAAGAAGCTGTTGAGTCGCGGGGGTCAGAGGATGTGATCGGCCATGAGAGCCCAGGAACCGACCCCCCTCCCGTCCTGCTATACACAGCTGTTTTTGGGATTAGGCTTCAAGCCCCCACCCTGAGGCCCCAGAGTGCTCTCTCCCCCCCCCCCCCCCCCCTCCCGATGTCCGAATTACATCCGCACATGTCTGTCTGCCGTCCATCCACTTCTCCGTCCAGCCCCTCAGCTGGCTCCGTTGTTGGGGGATTTCTCCTCCGTCTCCCTTTCTCGCTGCGTCATCCATTCCTCAGACACGCGCTCGCCTCGTCTGTCCGTCTGCCTTTTCGTTACTTATTTTCCCCCCAGCTTCTCTCCGCCCGTCTCTCCCTCGCCGTGAATTTGCCGACCAACACCTTCTGACTGCCAATCCGCCCCCGCGCTCACATGGTCTGGCCTCATCGGAGCCAGATGTAATGGATGAAGAGCATTGTGCGTTTGTGGATGTGTGCCTGCGTCTACGCACACACAATATCTGTCTGCATTCATCATCTGTGTGTGTGTGTGTGTGTGTGTGTGTGTGTGTGTGTGTGTGTGTGTGTGTGTGTGTGTGTGTGTGTGTGTGTGTGTGTGTGTGTGTGTGTGTGTGAGAGTATGTGTTAGTACTTTTGTTTCTGACAATTTACATTTTTTGAAAAACCTTTGAAACATCCAAAAAGTCCAGTTTGTCTTCCATCAGGTTCGCTTCAGCAGATACTGTAGAGAAGGTTCCCGAATAGGCTGTTTTATTTTTTAGGGCAGACATTTTGCAGACGTTACCAAAAGCATTAAAAGAGAATATTTTCCACCTTTTAATGCGCACGACTAATCAGTCCTGAAATATATTCCCCAGTGTCACCTCTCCTGCTGCGGAGCCATGCCGGATGTGCTCACATGTACCCAGGATGCATTGCGCATCCTGGGTACATGCAAGTAAATATTCTCCCAACTAAACAGATAAATACAATCGTACACCTTCTGATTTCAAGTTTCCCTTTTACACAGAACTTAATGGCCTTGCTAACTCAAAATAAAACCATAAACGTCTCTCCACTGTTCCAACAATCAGCGAGTCTACTTTTGGTCGAAATGAATCCTTAATTCACAAAGTAAGATGTGAGAATATGCCGACTGACCGTGAAAACGGCTCGCACTCATAATATTTCAATATTTAATGCGAACATCTTCTCTTAAAATCAAGCAAATGTAAGAAGATAATAGACCCCAATTGTCAGAGGCCTGGCCAGAAATAAATACTGGACCTCTAATAAAAAAATGTAATCACTGTATGTCACAGCAAGCCTTTCCCTGAACTGTAGATCTATATTTTTACTAAAGTACATGACTTGAAACTTAAAATGTTTATGACATGGATGGATTTCATCACTGGATTCATAATAATTGAAAAAAACAAATCTACTTTTCCGACAATGTGAGGAAAGCCATTTTCTCACTCAAACATGACAGATTCTGCAGCTGCGCCCCAAAGACACAGAACTCAGCATTAAGGACGACCTTCCTACCTTCGTACTATGGCGAAGGACTGACACACCCTCCTTTGATCATCCTTTGGTCTTCCCTCACTCTTCATACCTAAACACAACCACAGGTGGTCTGACCGAACCAGTCCAACCCAGAAAGGCAACAAGCACTAGCCAATCAGCTGCGGAGTGGGGCGGGTTCATGCCTTTTCGCCACAGTAGCGGAAAAAACATTTGGCATCCCAGTGAGCCATGACAGTGAGCAGCGGGCACAAAGAGGAGGACCATAAAACTGAAGCAGCTAAATGGTATTCAAGGGAGTCCGTTATCTTGCCCTTGGTTAAGAGACAGTAAGCCTGCATAAGTATAGTTGGAAAAACAAGAGTATTTAACAGGCTGGGAGTGTCTAATACAACTGAAATGCACTGTGGGAAATGTAGGACCCAATTCTCGGGACTAAAAGTGAGGATACCTCAGCCTTTGCTGCTTAAATTTGAACCATTCTTCCTTCAATCTGTCACGTTAGGAGTCTTCCCAATTTTGTGGAAGTGTAACACTGAATCCCTGGAGTATTCCTTTAAGAATAACGAGCGTCGATCGTGATGCCAAGATTACGGATGGATACATGTCATTTTAATTTCTTAACTTGCAAAAGATCTTCTCATCCTATTGTGGCATCACGGATTGATCTAGAGTTCATTGCATTACCCTGCGGGATCTTTTGATGCATTAGCTTCTAAAGTTTCCATTGCTCCAGAACATTAAAGCTTGATTTATTGTTGTGACACGTTAAAGTGCAAGCTTTCACAGTGAATCTCAGATTTGGGTCACAAACCGACTCGCTGCTTCACTTGACTGCATGGCAGGGATCTCTCAGCCATCCCAACTATTCGCACAACTCCACGTTTCAGAATGCCCCGGCCCAGATCGGGTGTGTTTTAAAAGACAGCCAGCGGCGGGTGAGCCTGAAAGCGAGGGCATGTTGTGTGAGACGGCCACAAATAAACGCAGAGACGTTAGTCAGAAGTTGTTGTCATGCCCTTCGGCATGCTCTTTCCGTCTCAGCGCAGCTTTCCATCACCATCTGCTGAAACATAAATCACAGGCCCGCAGCAGGAAAGTACTTAGCATTACTCACACAACAATATCACACACACGATATCCAAAGAGAATCAAAGTCCAACGACAGAGAGACAAGCAAAGACACAAAGACGTCGACGCTGAGCAGCTGGACAGCCGATCGACAACGCGGTAGACGCAACAAGTCCTGACATATTCCCCTCCATCTTCTCATGTGATCGCCAGGCAGTGTGAGGAATGGACTAATTTTAAACTCAACGCTCTTGTTGAGTCTCAGCTCTCTTGACTACTGTTACATTTCCTGTCTGGGCTCAGGCCCACCTGTGGACTCCCCCGAGCACCCTGACTCACTCTGACATCACAGCCTGGCCGGCCACGGAGAGTTGTCATCGCCCTATAGTCGGCCAATCGGCTCTCCGGAGGAATCAGACTAAATATAGTTTCGAGGCATGACGGGAGACTACAGAAGAACAGTGGCGAACTCAAAGTTAATGTCGAGGGTGCAGTTTAAACCAAATTTCTGCCACTCGTGTGGGAGTCTGAAAAAATGCTGGGGCTATTGCAACTTTTATCATCCGGATGAATCCCAAGAAAGAGACCCGTTTTAACCTCCGTGGGTCTTCATCAAAACAGAGGAAGATGCATCAGTTTGATGTTACACAAATTCCTTCAGTAGGAGATGGGTCTTCTTGAATTTCTGGGGCAAAGGGTGGATAATAATACAACAAAGATGTTACAGCAGTCTCCCAAAATGTGGCTTTGAGGCTGTACTTTAAGAAAGGAGCGCATTGCACATCTGTGCCAACAATACACCTTTAAGTCTAGTAATACTCGACACATTCTCCACTGTCATAAGTGCTCAAATTATTCAACTTAATGTGTTAAGGTGAAGAACCCTGACGCCATAAAAGGACAAATAAGGCGTACCGCACATTTCCAGAGCCTCTGCTTTGTTGTGTGAACGTGGCGCAAACATGTCAATTTGTTTACTTTCCCTCTCTCGCGTGAAGCGCAAAGCAGACGCAGCCTGGAGGACATGTCGCTTATTAGTCTTTGTGTTGACACGCCTCCTGGTGCAGTTTGGGGACTGGGGGAGGCCGGCGTGAGCTGCACTGCTCTCCGCTAACCTGAGGTCTCTGGGGCATGGCACACACATGGAAGCACTTTAGAGCTTCACTACACTGCAATTGGGCCTATTACCATAATTACAGCTTTAAAGCCCCAGCAATTTGTATCAGGCATGCACCGGCGCAACCACCAGGCCTTTGGCCCTGCGGAGCAACAAACCCCCTCTTTTTGCTCTCTACACAATCTCTTTTGTCTCTGCTTTCATTCTCTTAGTTGCTCTCTCTCTCTCTCTCCCTCATCCTCCACCTTCTCTGGTTACGTCAATATCAGGAGGGAAAATGATTTTTCCAGAGTTCATCACGTCGTAGAGCTGATGCGCATGCTCTCTGGGCTGCACACCGGGAGTTTTACAGCTGGCCCCAGAGGACCGTTTGTTGAGATAGCGGAGGATGGAGGGAAAGAGAAACATCAAAGAGGTGGGAGACGGGCATCAGAAAGCTCCCCTGTCCATTACCACTTGGTTACTGTTGCAGCTGGGAGAGAGGGATTTAGGGTTTTCCATAGGGGCCCGCCAACTATCACCTCATTGAGATCGTGCAGTCGTCTCAAACATGAGCTTTATTCAAATTGAAGGCTGGCTTATTACTGATGCCTGAAAGCAGTTTGTAGGGAATCACCCTTGGCTCATAGTAAATACAAAGCTGAAATGCAATTTGTCTTTGATTAGATTCCAGCACTGCGCTCTACACAAACAAACAATAACACAGTGGTTTGTGTTTGCAAGTGTTTATGAGTGTGTTTGTGAGACATGTCCCACTGGTGTTTGGCCCAGTCCCAAACCAAATCTGCAATAAGCATTAGGCTGAGGTGCATCCTAACTAAATGATGGCGGGCCTATTATTCACCGCGGCTGAGGGTTTGTTTTAGTGTTGGCAGCCCTCTGCGGCCCCATTAGACCTGGCCTTTTGTCCGGTGTGCACCATAAACACATCAAAACACTCAAATAAACCCTTCCACTCGGCCCCTGAAACACCTTAATCAATAGGACAGTGCTGCAAGTGGGCAGGAAAAGCTTTTAAACATGTCATTTTTCAGCCGTGGCTGTAAAGTCACGTCCCCCAGACGAGCAACTCTATCATCAAACTTAATTACGTGAGGGGATCAGGCGGAGTTAAATCAAATCACGTAAAATAGAAGCTTTTTAAATGGACTGGGATGAAACCGGTTGTGTAAAGAGGCTGTTCTGCTCAAAAACAGCCTTTGAACATGTCTCCAACACGAAGACAACACTCACCCTGAAAGGCCCTGGCTCTTCCACACGTCGTGGAGCACGAGCGGGATGTTGCCCTTCGCTGTGGTCGACCCGGCCTGGAGAGAGGGACAGAAAGAGGGAAACAGAGGTGTGATGACGGATGGATCGTCTCCTTCACTTCCTGCTTCTCCAACAGACACCCTGTTTAGTCTTCCTCAGCGGAGCTTCCCCCAGCTCCCCCCCCCTTTCCCCCTTTTCATTCCTCTGCCTCTCCCTCCGTTTTTCCTCATGGACAGCTGTGTCAGCGAAGGCGACACCTCCAACACCCACCCGGGCACCTGCTCGGCAACACACCCAGACATTTGCCCACCCAAAAACACACTCAGCAAGTTCTCCCCGTCTCCCTCCAACTTATATTTACACAATACGGCTTAGCCGGCCAGGGAGGTTTTAATCCATCACTGTGGAGTGGCAGAGGGGCATGAGAGCTGCAGCACAGGGCCAGTGGGGGTTAAGTGAGGGGGGGGGGGGCAGAACCAGAAAGAGACAGCGGAGGGCACAGTGAAATGAGGGGAAGTTGGGTAGTGTGTGTAGGTGCGTGCACGCCGATCTAAGCTGCAGCTCACTGAGCATGTTGGAGACATAAATTGTGGCTCCCAGATCTGCTGGACCGAGAGGCGGATTCCCACATTTCATTCATGTGAGGAGGGGCACAAAAACACCCCTATTCCTTATGTTTCTGTTGGAGACAGGTGGCTGGCATTTGACTCACCCTCCTCCTCATCTGACAAGTTTTCTTTTCCTTCACCGCTGTCGAACGGTGGGAATGGAGGACGAGGGTGTCCAACACACACACACACACACACACACACACACACACACACACACACACACACACACACACACACACACACACACACACACACACACACTTCAGGCAGCTCAATCTATACATTTCTTTTTGCTTAAATTGGCTTCCTGCTTTGTTATCTGAGTTTCTTACAATCTTGTGTGAGTCGTAAAAAAAAACATGTGCTTTACGCTGACCTCGGCATCTACAGTGACCCGTGCAACGCATGCAATGAAATTTAAAAAAACGACAGTGATGACTGCCGTGCCCGCCTGACGTAGACTCCTGCGCTTGCCACGATGGCGTCAGTGGAGGGTAGCGAACACGACATTGATGGCAGCAGTGTGGCGCCCTGGCAGGAAACATGCCAGCCTGGAGGAGAAGAGCAGTGTTGTACAGTAGCAGCGTGGCAGGCGGGTTGCTGGTGCGGGCAGGAGTCCTGCCCTGAAGGGGCTTTACAAGCCCAGCTGTGTCCTGGACATCCGCCCGCTTTGACCTCGTCTGCGCCAGGCTACCGACAACACAACTCTTTCATTCTGCCCGCCGAAGAAGAGAAAGAACCTTCTCCCTCTGCTACTGTGGTGACGGAAACAAATGTGACAAGTTCCAACACCAACATTTCCTCCCCTTCATCCAATCCAAACGATCCATACCCATCAACACCAACCTCTCTCTCTCTCCCTCCCTCTCTCTCTTCAAACACTCCCCTGCCTGGACATGTCATCCCTTGCTGCTGTGGGAGTTTGAAGATAGGAACCAAACTTAAGTCTGACACGGTTTAAAAAAAATCGTTCAAGGTGAGGCACTTCAGGTGGAAATGGAAATTTGAACTGCCAAGTCCATTTTGAAATATGCTGCTTTAATATATTTCATGGACTCATGACTTACACAAAGCACATTTATGAGTGCATCTTTTAGTACATTTTTATTAGAGCTGAAACAGTTAGTCAATTAGTTGATTGACAGAAAATGAATCGACACTGTCTTAATAGTCACTTCATCATTTTACAAGCAAAGATGTCGAACATTTTTTTTGGTCCTGCTTCTCAGTTGTGAGGACTTGCAGCTTTTTGTTTGTCATATGTGATCGTTGACTCATCTCTCTGAATTTAAGTTGGCAAAAATAAGACATCGCCTTGGGTTTTAGGAAATAGAGGTGGGCATGTTTCACGATTTTGTGATATTTCCGACACAAAGCGATCAGTGGGAAAACAATTTATGGATCAAAAATCTGCTAATGAAAAAAAAGAAAAGAACATTTAAATAATACTTTTTTGCAGCCCTAATTGTTGTGGCAGCTGGGTCAAGTATAAATGGCTCAGTGACAAATTCCCATTAGTTTTTACTTTTTAACTTTAAATTCTGACAAAAAAATATATCATGCCGCTTTTGCTTTTCAAAAGACAAAAAAAAAGCCTGAAGGGGCACAAAGGTTGTTTCTTTTAATGTCTAATGGGCTATTTTTCATGCTTAAAACAGCTAACATGTTACAGTGTAGATAATCAAAACAGTTTCAAGAAAGAAAAAACTTTCACAAACTACTAAATGATTCCACAGAATGAAATAATAAAATCCACACTGGATGGACTGTAAACACAGAAACATTTGATTGCAGTCACAGTTGGAGTCGATACAATGTCTCATATTGGCTTCCATTGTGTTGAATACACAGCACGGCTTTATCAGTAGACTGAAGTGGATCAGAAACTTGGCCTTATAAAGTTATAACCGAACCTCGTTGAGGCAGCGCAGGCCAAGTCCTCTGCTGGTGGTGAATTACAGCAGCTGCATATCTAATAATGTTTACAGGAAGTTTTTGTTCCGCGCAGTTCTACCTACAGCCAACGGCTTCTCGCAAGAGATCAAGACTGTCTGAATGTTTTGTTAATTCAAGTGTCTCATTAATTAGTTCGGTTGTTGGGAACACTGCGTCTTCTCCGAGGACAGTGTGTGTTTGTGTGTGTTTGTGGGGGAGGCTGACTGGGGGTAACTCTGAACTCACTACCCTTTACACAGACACACACACACACAGGACAAAGTGAGAGAAGCCAGACATACAGTTAGAGCGAGCCAGAAGTGAAAGAGGAGGTGGATAGAGAGAGGAAGAGGAGGGACGCCACTACACAGAGGGAGAGAGCGAGTAGAGGAGTTACAGGAGGGACACTGGCCTTCTGGTTCACCTCTCAGTGACAAGCAGCCTTGAGATGGAAATTCCCCTGGAGCAGCAACAAGTCCTCACTCCAACACTAACCATGTACATACCCAAACATGTCGTACCGACACTGTCCATAGTGCAGGTCGGATGATGGATGTGTGTGTGTCTCACTACTGTCCCGGTGCTACCTCGGCCTGCCTCGTCCTCTGCGAGGCATCACCTGACAGCAGTGTTTAAAAGTCGCTGCCAGAGGCGGTGGTGTGTGTGTGTGTGTGTGTGTGTGTTTGTGTGTGTGTGTACCTTTGCGAGCATGATCCTGGTCTTCGCCACGTCAAGAGGAGTGGTAACAAATGCCGCTACTGCACCTACAAAAGACACACACGTTTAGCAAAGTGCTGACATAAAAGGCCCTCTATGTGCTCTCAGAAGAGTCTTTAAATATAGGAAATAAACCAATAAGAGTCCAATTACTTAACTACAGATATAGTAACATATTAACTCAGCAATAAACAGAGGAACTCTTGGCCCTCTGCTCCATTTACTTCATAAAAATGATAATATTCCCCATCCGAGACCTTCCCTGTTATTAGACCACAAAAACCAGACAGACACACTTCTATTCCCACCGCCCCCTCCTACTGCCTCATCCAAGCCACACACACACACACACACACACACACACACACACACACACACACACACACACACACACACTTTTTCCAACACACTCAGGCAGACATACACCATGTATGCGCAAGCATGAAAAACATTTGAATACATTCACACAAAAACAAGTGTCACACACACATAGAGACATATTCACGCCCACAAACACACACACACACACACTCGCACCAATTAGTTTTATAGAGCAGTTACACCAGAACTTCCCTCCAAGTTGGAAGCTGGATGAGCGGCACGTTCCAGAGGTGTCCCCACGGAGCCGCAGTGTATGAAAGTAAGAGCGTGTGTGTGCGTGACGCTCCGCCACAAACATAGCAACTGCTCCGGGTAAACATATCCATATGGGCCACCGAGGAGCAATGTGCTGTAAGTGAGCCGAGGATGCAGGAAAGCATTAGGACCAGTGTGGTGTAGCACACCGTTAGGTTTTACTGGTTAATGCTGGCTCATTAAAAGATTTGAGGATTTAAATGATTGTTTTTTTCAGAGTCTGGGTGGATAAAAATCATACAGTCTGTACTGCAGCCTGTATTTTTTATATTATTGGATAGCAGTAAAAAAAAGGATTTACAACTGGAGGATCTAAATTTGGCTGGAAAAACCTTGTGATGAA
The DNA here is from genome assembly GCA_038501785.1 of Myoxocephalus aenaeus. Classification (NCBI taxonomy): domain Eukaryota; kingdom Metazoa; phylum Chordata; class Actinopteri; order Perciformes; family Cottidae; genus Myoxocephalus; species Myoxocephalus aenaeus. The sequence goes on along the minus strand of JBAMJR010000043.1, from coordinate 1,562,051 downwards.
AGTGAGACGCAAATCAGACGGTGATGTAATCTCGTCTCTGGCGAGGACGGTTTTCCCCCTTGGTGGCTCAAATGGGGTCAAGTCCGTCGTAAGTCAAGGCAGGTTACAAGTGGAGATATTTAGGATGATTAAAGGCGCCTGTGTGAGCATTTCCAGTGTCAAACTGATTATGTATGAGTGAAAGAGAGAGTGTGAAGCGCGATGTCAGGGGAAGTGACTGAAACTTGAGGATCCCGCTTGGACAGCAGCTCGGTCGCAGAGGGACGTGAACCTGATTCCTACACTGGACCCCCCCCCCCCACCACCACACACACACACACACACACACACACACACACACACACACACACAGCCCCCTTCTACTGCTTTCCTGCTCTACTCCCGTTGGCACAGATTGCCTTTTATCCTCTCAATTAGATATTGTTTTAATAATTTCTTCTGTAACATATTAGCAGTTTTTTCCAAATACTAGATATCTCAGCTATCTGATTGTTTTAGGCTGAATACAATTATACCACAGAGCTGTATATGTATTTATTAATAGTTATTATATTATCATTAAGGGTTTAATCTACACTAACTTTATGAAAGGTTCAACCCAGCTAATGTCAGAAGAAAGACCCTTTGACAACTCAAAACCAGTTTTTAGCACCCGTATCAAAATGACTCTGTTCCTTATCTCATGTATTTCTTCCTCTGCATGTCTGTCTGAGACGTGGATTAGTTGGTGTCTATTCTGATTTCTTTCTCCTCTTCCTCCCAGCGTGGACCGAGTCCAGGTGTGGTGGGCGCAGGGCCACGTCTCAGCTCCTTGGGGTGCCGTTTCCTTGTCCCCTCTTCTCTCCTTCACCTCCACGTCTCCATCAGCCCCCGGAGAAGCTAACCTCGACCTTCCTTTCCTGTCTGGCGCTTTGCGGCGTTGCAGAGTTATGGACCGACATCATCCAACAACTGAGGACGGCTCTGCAGTCTTAAAATGTGTATTTTGTTTGTGGTTCTGCCTTTTTTTTATCATGAAAAAGGGTGAAGGCTGAGTAAAATAGATAGATGATGCGACGCATTTTTTACTCAGAGCTACAATACTGTAGGTCGAGGTCTTCACCTGGGACACAAGACAAAACCCGGGACCTGTACGGGTTTGCATCCACGGTTTATACCGTCAATCGGGTCCGGGTCCCGCTCTATCAGCATGGGTTCCTGGTCCGTTTCACACCCTGCCGTGATCGGACAGCACCGATTAGGATTCAACAAGACGGCAAAGCGAATTTTAAACGAACCGCGTTTGTCAGTCAGACTTTTAATGAAGCAATAAGGTACTCGAGGCAGTACTGTATCGTCAATAATGTACAGTTCAAGGGTGTTGTCAGGCCCGGGCAAACCCTTGACCTGTACATTATTGTAGATATAGTACTGCCTCGAGTACCTTATTGCTTTTATAATACGGTTGCCTGCGACATTATAAATAGTAAGTAAATATTAAGCTGCCTTTCAGCACAAAATAGTTGTAGCCACCAAACGTTGTGTATCGCATTTCAGTAGCCTAGAGAAAATAGTCCCGTATGTGTGGCGGTTGCTATGCACACACATAGGCACATACACAAGAGAAAGAGTCTGTGATTTACTGACCAGGCCGGTTGAAAGCAGGGTGGAGGATGACCCTCAGCCACCGATGTAAAGAAGTGCTCTCGCTGCTTCTCGGTCCGTCTTTTCTTCGTCACTTTATTCCCCTCCATGATGTTTAGAGAACTCGCCTCGCATCGGGAAATTACTGACGTAATTATCTCTCACTGGAAATCATCACGATTTTCTGATTAGCTATCAAACCCTTTTCATTCCTCATCTTAGTTTCCGGTTTTATGCAGTCGCTCCCCGCTAACTAGTCTGCTCTCAGAGCGTCATCTGCTCTGCTCTCCTGATTGTGAGCCGTATCAACGTTGGACTGTACAGCAGGAACAGGGACCACAAATACATTATTCACCACTGCCAGTCTCATCAAAAGTCATTCCCCGCCCAAAATATAAAAGTTTACACGAAACATGTTTAGTAACTGTCAAGCTTGAAATGACAAATCTACCTGTTATTTTGAGTGGGCACTGACATGGAACACTCAGGTAAATGTAAACAGGCGTACAGTACGGCTCAATAAAGTACAGTCCGCGACTCACTCTCAACCAATCAGAATGCTTGATTTCATCTACCTGTATTATAAATTGAAATAATGAGTGGATTAGCCAGCTGGAGAGGAATAACAGAACACCTTTGTTTTAACAGCTTTCTTGGCAAGGAGGATGGATTATAGAGTAGACAGCTACTAACACATGCATTAGACACTTAGGTTAGACACAAAGTTGTTTTGACAACTTGTGAATCAGCATCAACTATAAAATAGCAATCAGCTGTGAAATCAGTGCCAATCAGGGTTCGGATCCATCAATTCTGGGTTATGCGTACCAGATTTCCAACAATAGACTGGTCCGGCCCCTCTGGATTTATATAACTGTTTTTAGTTTTTTATGCCTTAATGTTTCTTCATGATTTTACCCATAAATATTACAAATCAAAAGACAATGAATTATCATGTATTAAAGTGCCTCTTAAATGTCTCTGACTCAGTCAGTGTTGGGGTTGCCTTCAGACACGGCTCTCAACATGCTGGCTAGCCGGTTTCTAGAAGCTCGTGGAAATAAAAGCACAAACAGCGCTAACCGCTACGCTCATTGACGCCGGTGACTTCGCCGCAGTATGAGCGCTGTGCAGAGAAGCAGCCGTCAGCTAGCCAGTGGGACACCGCTGAGGCCTGGCTTAGCAGAATTACATTGCAGGTGGCAACGTTATTGGTGTTCTCAGTTACTACCAATGGCAGAGTGGCCCTGTTCCTGGAAGACATCCGCTGGGTTGTAACATTATCTGCAGTCAATAAGCTGCATCTGCCGCAGCCGGTGACATGCGCGAGCCTGCAGAGCCCTGAAGCAAGCTCCGGATCCCGCTGCGGGACAGGACTGTTCGCCTGTTGATTCACAGTTTATTAATATTGAACGTCTTTATTAATATTGAACTCCAGTGGGTCCCCCAGACAGTCAGACAGTTAGATAAAACAATATCCTTGATAAGGGTGACACCGGGCTGTGACCTTTGTCTTTGGTTTGTGAGACCTTTCTTTATCTTGACATGGAACTAAATCATCAAACACATAACTATGCTCAAATTCAACATTGGAAACATTGACTCTCTTTGACTCGTGCTTCGAGCCCCTACCTAGTATTTTATCTCGTGTTTTACAGTCTGATGTAATTCTCTCTAGTTTTTGTCGGTTCCTTTCCCCTATTCATTTTGTTTTTAGCTCTCTCTCTCTCTCTCTCTCTCTCTCTCTCTCTCCCTCTCTCTCCCCACTTCAGGCCCCAGTGCTCAGGAGGTCACACAGCTGCAGGGGCCCATACCCAGGAACCGGCCCCTCTCATCCCGGCAGTCTCCTCCCTTCGATGTCTGTCTCTCCACTGATACTAATCATACAACTCCTATGACTCCTAGTCCAGAGAACTATGATAACGGGGCATTTTCTTAGAAAAACTATGTAAAATCACTATTGAAATGTGCTAATTCAGCGCTGAGCAACGTCTACGAAAATGGCTGGATTGGCTTTTTTTGTTTTTCATTTTCCTCCATCCATTCTTCTCTAATCTTATTTTTTCTGCTCTGCAGGTGACGATGTGATTTGCCAGCTGAGCTCACCTTTGTGGAATCTGACAAGAATGTGACTTTGGGTAAACTCCTAGCCATCTATTCACCTAACCATCCATCGATTTTGCCGTCCATCCCTCCCTCCCTCCCTCTTCCACCTCCCCCCTCCGCTTCTTTCCCAAAGCAGCAAATAATCCCCTGCACCTGCAAAAGCTCCGCACACTGCAGCCTGCCAAGAGTAGAGCGTGTGACCTTGCCTCCATGACCACAGAGTCTGGGAGAAAAAGAGGGAAATGTCGAGAGAGAGAGAAAGAGAAAGAGAGGGTTGCCGATAGAAGAGGATGATGAAAGAGGGAGAAAGAGGGAGGGGAAACAAAGAGAGGGAAGATTGTAGTTAGTGGAGATATCAGACACATTGAAAACACATTGTGAACCTTGGTCTGCTCTGGGGTCCGGGGCCTGCAGCTGGGAACCGGGCTGGCCGGCTATTTTTGTGTAGCCTTTTCTCCCCAGTGATGTCATGCTACTTGTTTCCCAAGAACCCGGGACAGGACGGGACAAGAGGGACTCATGAGAATGTGCTGCAGCGGCCCCACTCCATCATCTTTACACATTGTGTCCAGATAGCATCATGTTGAAGTACAGTAGGTCAACGCATATTCACATAAACACATTCTTGTATTTTTGTTAGCATTCGGCAGTGCAAATATTATTGGTAGAGTCCTATAAATTCACACAGGGGTGTCAAACTCAAAATACATTAGGGCCACTGGCCCTGTCGTCTTGTACAAGTGGGGCCACTTCAACACCCCGGCGAAAAAAAAAAAAAAAAAAAAAAGCAAAACTGCAACAATACACAGTCGGGAGCTGAGCAACTGGTGCTTCCTTCTCCTGCCCCTCGTACATAGCACTGTTCGGCATGTTTAATAGTGTAATGATGATTCCTGGAGAACGGCAGCTAGAAGCGGCATTAAATTACATATAAAAAGAAATGAGGGTAGCTGGACGCCCCTCTTTAAATGATCTGTGCTCCAGGGAAACTTGTCTGTTTGGCTCAAAGCAGTGTTGTAGACACAGTGTAGTAGTGTGGTATACCTGCTAGAAGGTTACCAGTTAATTAGGGTGTTGTCAATAAAAATGAATGTCAAATACACATAAAAAAAATGTCTTTGTGTGTCTGAAACCGCTCACGTCACAGGACTGCTCCTTACATCTGACCGAAACCAACTGACGTTTTTGTTTTGAGAAGGAACTCTGTCGTCCCTCTTCCTCCCCCGACTCATTTCAGAAAAGCCCAGGAGGAGACGCAAGGTTATTCTTTGCATAAAATGCATGTGGACAGCTGGGCCGCCTCGGGCGCTGCAAGGTATGATTACTTCTCAGGGAGAGCAATTGAGCAACAGCATGGAGCGATTACTATCCTTTCCTTGTGCAGTCCCCCCCCCCGAGAGTTTAATCGGCGGCATGTTATCTCCTGCTCCTCCTATCTCTCACACATGTGGACATCACACAAACCATGTGTGCGTGCACAGCACATGCAAACACAAACAAGTAAACACACACACACACACACACACACACACAGGGAAAGACAGAAAGGAGAAGACTGGCAGACATGTTCGAGCTCAGGATGTGTCATGTGTATTCCATTAGAAGAGAGATTAAAAAAGAGATTTTGTTTTTCCACATCAAAGGCCTCGCGCTGGGGGATTCCTCTCAGTCTCTCTCCCTCTACGAGTCTCTCCATCGCTTCCGCTTTGTTTCATGAATAAATAATGAGGGGTAAACCTGGGAAAACAAACTTTTTGACCTTCGAACCCGCGCGTCAGGGTCAGAGTTTGCACCTGGACGACTTCCCACAGGAAAGAGGTGATAGGTCTGCGTGCATGCGACTGCATCCCGTATGAGCCGTGAGGCCGCATATGTAAGTGCATCTCATTGGTTCAATTTGAGTTCCCATCGTGCCTTCGACACCAGTGTGACACACCCTCCTGTTTTGCTAATGTTGCTTTTGAGGTCAGAACAGATGGGGTAAACTGTCTTATTCTCCAGTTGCTGTTGGGGGGAAACAACACAACCACAATAGAGGAATTAATGTGTGAAAGAACAGTGAGAATTATTAAGTCTGATGAGAAAAAATATACTTTTTGCAGTGTGAAATGTGTTAATATTAAATATATAACATGTTCCTGCCTGGATATGCCTCTCCATGATACCACCAAAAAGCTCAGAACAGTTGAACTTAATGCACTTCTCGAAAAGCATTTGTCTGCTTGCTCCTCTTCCTACCGGCCCGTAGAGCAATTGGCTGATTCACTCCCTGACAGCTGTGCTGGCTCGGCGTGAAATAAAAATAAAAAGGCCGTAACGCAGCACATTACTATCCCACAGAGCAGATGGGAGATCCTGCCACACACATGCACTCTCAGATTCCCTTCACTCTGGCCTTTATTCAAGCTCAATCGCGTTGTTCTTGCTAATGAAAGCCTCTGAACATCTTGGTGGTCACTCAGAGGAATGGCGGTAAAAAGAAAAAATCTGTTTCGTTGCAAGAAGTGTTTTTTCTTCTTCTCCTTGCTCGACTAGTCGGCCAGACTCCTCCATTGTAACTGAGGAAACGCCTCATTAGCTATACAGAGCACCCTGTTAATAGAGAGGACACACATGGGAGGACTGGGAGGAGGGAGCCAATGGAGAAGAGGACGAGGAGAAAGGAGGAGAGGAGGAGAGAGGTCCAGATTCCAGCAGTTCAGCTCTCCGCCAACGGACGTGTCCAGATGGCCTGGAGAGAGAGGGCCTTTGACCGAGGCACAAAGAGACACTTGTGAACGACCAAATCTAACTCTCACAAATGCACAGGCACACACATATATAATCACACACACACACACACACACACACACACACACACACACACACACACACACACACACACACAGCTGTGAAGCGTATTGTTCGCCTTAGCTCGGCCGTTAGCTCCTAACATTGATGGAATGTTTGACTGTCCGCCTCTCGCGCCCTTGAGACATGATGTCACTCCAACGAACCGTCTTTTCAAAGAGAAACAGCCTTTTATGTGATTAAGGCCACACAATGAAAAGAGAGAGGGGGCAAGGAGCGAGGAGAGGGACGAGAGAGAGAGAGGGGAAGAGACATAAAAAAAAGAAAAACAGCTAGAAAGAGACAGATATGCAGGATATTCTCGTGATAAATTAAAGGCTGGTTTAATGGTAGTCGGGACATCCCATTAAAGTGGGGCGTAAAGTCTAATTTTCGCCTGCCACAATGATACAGGGGAATGCAGAGGGTGAGCCCGCTGTAAATGTGTCAGAGCGTAAGCACACTATTAGAACTTTACTACGGATTTATCACGGAGAATAATTACTGTAAATGATGCTACAGAGGAACGGCGGAGAGTAGAGGGACGAACCAGACTGGTAGTAGAGAAAGAGTTAGTTAGATGGAAAGATCTGTGACATACCTTTAAATATTCCCAAAGTGGAAACTGCACCAGAGAGAACGGGATCTGAAAAACAAGTAGAGTTTTAATCAGCAGGATTATTTTAGCATTCCTTTTTTGGGGGTATTTTCTGGAGGTTCAAATTTCATCTTTAACCTCTAATCTCCTGCACTTGTCATTCCTGCCACCTTTCTCTGTTTCCTCTTTCTCATCCGACTGCTCCCTTGATCCTTCTCACTGCTGATGATTAATGAATGAGACAGGCTGTGGTCTGGCAGGCCTGAATGGATAGACGGATGGATGGATGGATGGATGGAGCAAACTTGAAAGGAGGAACAGAGGGATGGAGGGAGGGCTCTAAAGTGATGGTTGGAGTGCGAGTGTTGCCACTGGAAACACTAAATCGGCTCAGGCAGGAAGTTACAGCGGGAGGAAATCACCAGCAGTGCCAAGGCAAATGACAGTCAGACCACACACACACACACACACACACACACACACACACAGTCATCTTATGCTGCGGGACCGGCAGACCGAGACAGGAAGGAAGAGAGAGAACAAAAACAAAACCAAAGGGAGAAATAAATAAAGTGACACTGAGCCGTGTCATCGGTCTTTGATCGCAGCAACAAGAGGATCATTCATTCATTCATCCATCTGCGCCGCCTCTTCAGACATGTTCCATCAGACTACGTTAGCACGCCGGCCGCAGCACAAAGACGATACATGAAGTGTGTTTATGCCTCTTAATGTGCTTATTAAGCACTTAGTCCAGATGAGCTGACCTCACATCAACACGCTGAAGATGATTAACTTGCATCGGCTCCCTGAGAGCTGAACATAAAACGTTTAAGATCTCGACAATGACTTGGAGCTTTAGCAAAAGGACATTTTAAAAACTAAAAGTAAAGACATAAAAGGTGTCCAAACGAATTAATACTCGCAAATTATGTTTCTGAAATGATGATGAAGAACTGTATGAAAGGTAAGCCGAAGCCAAGCCTGTCAAGCTTTCCCTTCTGCATATATGACATAATAAAAGACTAAAGCTACATGATGCAAGCAAAAAGTCAGCATCCTAAGAGAATTTCTGAATAATCATGTATTTCAGGGTAGTTCGAGAGTCAGATGCTTTTAGTATTTGTAACTTTCACAAGGGAAAAGGATTTGCGGATGCGGCATAACCCATGAGTCCGTCGGGCTGAGGGTGCTGGAGTCAAAACCTCCATAAAAGATGAATAAAGAGCAGGAAAGAGCTACTATGTTGTGGTCCTGAACGGGTATTTTGCAGAGACCGGTAGAGCAGGTAAACCCACAGTCTACACATATTGCATACAGTAATATACAGTAAATTATTGATTGCACTAGTGCCTCATGGGTACGGGCCAATTGCTTGACATCCAGTATTTCTTGAGGGTCCCGCTCATGCAAACAACTTCACACGCCACAATGCGCTTCCTCGGACCCTGAGAAACACACCCACCATGACATGGTCGTATCTCCCAGCAATGCAATGAGCATGCGCGTCACACGGACACTTCGAGCTCAAGAGCTCGCACTCTGCACCTCCTTGGGTCGTCAGCAATACGTTGATTGGATGAACATGTGTCGAAGAGAAATGACGGACGAATCGAACATTTTATTGCAGCTCGATACAGCAGGCCCGGTACACAGAGTGCTCCGAAATGTTCCAGTGGAAAGTGGAGATCTGGTCCATCTGGGCATACAGAAGTAAATTCTCTCAGTCCTTGGAGATGGTTTGAAAACAGTATTTGATGTAGGTCTTATTATCGTCGTATTGAAAGTGGAGCGGTATACCATGCAGAGTGAGGATGCCTCGGTTGTCCAACTGTGGTGAGATGAGAGAGTTTTCAAAAAGGAATCAAAGTGCACCTGTCTTTTATTACCACCCGGATGAATTCTGCTTTTTTCCTGCTTTTTTTTTTCCAAGGAAGAGAGTGAGACGGACTGGAGAGAGAATGCAGGGGGATGTGGGAGCTACAGCCACTATTACTAAATGTAAGGAGAACATGTTGGACTTGTATAAGTGGAAGTAAATTGAATGTGAACGTTTGCAAACTTTATGTAGGAACTTATTTCATATTCATACTTACTTTTACTTATTCTTGTAATCGAGTCATTTTAATCTTTGTAGTACTGGATACTTTATTTATTTATTTTTAAACCATTCCATAAAATAGTCATTTTTCCACAACATTTAACAAAGTTGTATTATTTTACAACAGCTTGAAATGTAACAGAGAAAATAACTGCAACAAGCTAAAGAGAGAAAAAGAGGATCTGGAAAGATCCACCAATGATTTATGACTTGGTTTGACACCCCTGGCACACTGAACGTGGTGTGTGTGTGTGTGTGTGTGTGTGTGTGTGTGTGTGTGTGTGTGTGTGTGTGTGTGTGTGTGTGTGTGTGTGTCCTGGTAGAAATGGATGTGTGCTGATTAAAATTGATAAGCCATTTAGAGTTAAGAAAAAACAACAACACTGTGTTTGGTTATTTAAGTTATAAAATATCCTCTCACTGAACAACCGATGCAATCCTTTAACCTGATGTTGGTGTAGTGACGGAGGGAGACGACAGATGCAATAAATCTCTCAGCTGAATGAGATATGGGGAAAGGTAAAGACAGAAAGAGAAGTGAAGAAAGGGGATTTTTTCTTTTCTTCCTTTCTTAAACCAGAGCCTCCGACCACTGAACATCCCGCTTAAAAAGGATTTGTATTTTCATTCCAGCTGAGAAATGCGTGCAGTGTGATCCAGGCTGTTGAATGAATTTCACCACAACTTCAATACTCGTGTCACCGCTCCGACTTGCTCTAAAAACACAAGCGAGATACCTCAAAACAGCCCAAGGGAGCACACTTTTGTGTTGTTTTTTATATTGTATTTTTCTGAGGTGGGAAAACCTTGAAGACAGATTTAGACATTCCACCTGATAGACAAAACATTGGGTTCAAGTGATCTCTCTTCATTTAAAGCTACAGGGGCAGGAAGGTTATGAGTCTCTGTGGGCAGATGGGGGATGCTCCACCCATCAGAGCTGCGTATACTTTTTAACTGCTCATGGGACAAGTACCATTTTCCATCAAATGTGTGGAAGTAATGGGCTCTAAAAGGAGAGAGGCAAACCCTCCCACAACATGTCAGAAATGCAAAGTCACTCTATAAGCAGCCATTGTCACTGTAATCCTAATGCACAGATAAAGACTCAGACACTGCGGGAACTGAAACATTTTAGTTTTATCTGACTCCTCAGGCAAAACAGCTAATCTCTCCTCAATATCAGGGATCTGATGTGTGACAGTTATTATTCCATTGGATTATTGTGGGAGACACCCCAGGCGAATAGGGTGAAAATAAAAATGTAACAAATACATATTTGTATTTCCCAAATTATTTTCTAAATTAAAGCAATTTGTTTTTGTATTACAAGCAAATTACTTACTTCTCTCATGGTTTAAATAATATATTTTGCATTGCCCCAGTGTTCTCTAATTATGTTATTTCTATTTCATTCTACGGAGCGTTTGTCTTGTTTTGTTTTTAACAGCTATTGATTAAATTGTCTCGAGTGTTTATGACTCAACACATTTTATCTCAATTGGTTGTTGCAACATGTGACTCCATTACAAAGATGTTCTGTTTCACATTGTGAATTTGACACCTGGAAAACACTGAAGCAAAGCACGTTTCAATTACATTTTGTGGAGAACTTGCAAGTGCATATCATATATTGTGACATTCAGCAATGACAACATATATCATATTAAATCAACATGAAAGACAGTAAACCGTGGGCCAGCTCTCATGATGCAGTTGCACCTGTGCAGCTTGCGACTGAGCGGTCGGCACATCGCTCGAGGACACTGAGGGACCACCTGCTTGTAAACGGTTGCAGGTGCTGAACTCGAAGTCAAAAGGGGACATTTCCTCTCACCTTTGGGCCAGTGGGCGAACCGCATGGTTTTGATATTCTAGAGTTACAAAGAGGTCTGCCACAAGTGTTTGAGGGCACATTTCAGACCGGAGCGACATGTGTCATGGTAGACTAGCACACAGCCACGCTAGGCTAGCATGAAGGCAGCATACAATCCACCCTGCTGACTCGGTCTCCTCCCCCCGCCTAGTGTAACGCCTCAACTACCGCAGCCTATTCAGTGTTGTGAAGCCAAGCCAAACTTGCTCTGTGTGCGTTTGTGGAAGACACACAATTCAGTCCTTATGTTAACAGACGGCACAAATCCCAGTAAAAACAATGGATTGTACAATTACACCGTCAAAATGTTTACTTGCAAAGACAAAGAAGGGAGACCATGTTTTTATTAATCTCGTTTCAGTGCATAATTTCGCTGACCAAGGGTGCAGCCGTTATTTAAAACGATCAATTAGCAGAGGAAATCACTACTCTGAAGGCAGAGCGGCAGTGATGTTTATGTGCATTGAAAACGACTGAGGTTTTCCTCGGCCTGCCAAAAACTTTACGAGCTCACTCAACTCCAGCTTGAGCCAATCAGTGCATTTCCCTGGCCATGTGGGCAATAAGCGGATCATAACGATAACCAGGGAGAATCAAGCTGTTGAGGTCTGCGAACAGGACCCATCAGTCAACGATAAAGATTATTGACCCAAAAAAAAACACTTACAAGTAAAGCGAGGCATAAGTAATCATTCCATCAGCAAAGGAATAGAGAGCTTTACAACAAACAAACAAACAAACAAAGTAGAGTGGATTCGTTCAGCCATGCCAGCAGATCAACAACTATTGAACCGATTACCATGAAACTTTGCACACAATGTTCATGGTCCCCAGAGGACGAATCCTGCTGACTTTTCCTCCATCGACACCCACACAGGCTGACATGTGTGGTTCACAGTGAAATGTCTTGACAACTGTTTAGTGGGTTTTTAAAGTCATTTTTCATGCAGAAAAGTCCAACATCATTTAAATTGTGATGATTCTCCGCTTGTTTTTTTTTCTTATTATTTTTATGTCGGTTTTTCTTTGGGTTTTGGATGGTTGGTTGAACAGAACAAGCTATGTTATGATGTCATCTTGAGCTTGGCTTTGGGACTATGTGAGGGGCAATTTCACTAGTAAAATAAACCAAATGAATCGATAAAGAAAGTAACAGTCAGTTGCAGCACATTTTGTTTACCCATCTCTCTCATCTAACCCTACGGGGATATTTCTAGGATAATACATTTTTTTATTCGGCAAAACACAGTCTGTACAATTTGAACAGGCCCTGCCCTGAGGGATTTTACCTTTACCTCAGCTTTGCTGAAATGATTCAGCAAAGCTTTGATACATCCTTTGTTCACACAGCTGTTTGTCTCTAGTGTCGATGCTTTCTGGCCCTGTAATACACCCGGCTGTCTAAAGTACTGTGCATCTTCTTCTTTACCATCTACTTCAAACCTCCATCCTCCTCCACTCTGCGGACTTCTTCTGATGCGTTGTGTTGTCTTGCGGCATCCCACAGTAAAATAGTAAGGATCCCAAATCAACCACCTCTTGGGTTAGAGCTACAACGTTCACCATCGTATACCTGTTTTTGATCAACTCATGCCAAAAGTATGACTTTGCAACTTGGCCACAAAGTAAAAACTGTGCTCCAGGAGCTCAGCAGCATCTGCTCCCAAAGCCCACAAACATCTGTGTCATCCAGCTGGCCTCCAGGGACCAGATTCCACTGCTGGGAAACACATGACTGGCTCTCACAAAGACCTGCTATCCTGTGTGTGCGCGCGTGTGTGTATGTGCATTTTTGTATGAATATGTCGGCATGCTTAATCATATTTCCGGTGCGTGTGTGTGTGTGCGTGTGTGTGTGTGTGTGTGTGTGTGTGTGTATCTGAAGAGCAGGAATTTATGTTAGCTGGCTGACACATTTTGTCACTGATCAAAGGTGACAGTGCCACTTGCTGTGACTGTCAGGTACTATATTATAGGAATATGGAGATTGCCTTAGCTGTGTCACTTTGCTGACAGTGCTCCAGTTTGTGTGTGCATGTGTGTGCGTCCTTGCCAACTGTATTAGTGCTAACTTTATTAGTATTCAGAGAGGATTCGGGCTGTCACAGGTCCTTAGGCACTCAACGAAGGGCAGGAAAAACACATGTCAAAATATATTCACATTGAGCCTGATTGCAGGCAAGCCAGTTGGCTGCAATTTGACAAATGACATTTAATAGGTCATACTGCCGCCTCAGCATACTGATGAGTATTTAGAAGGAGCGAGAGAGAGTAAGGAAGATGGATAATAAGATGGGGAGACAAGCAAACAAATGTATAGATGGCCGAACCAACAGACGAGACATTATTCATCTTTTCCAACAGATCCCTTTCTCATCCCTTGCAGTTTTCCATATTCAAAACACCGACCTGCTGTTGAAACATAGGATGGTACCGTTGAGATGATATGCAGCTAGTTTTTTTTTACCATTCACTTAACATTTACAGCACACTAGAGACTTTTATACCACGGCCAAAGAAATACTGACTCACCAGGAAGATGATTGTATGATATTACTGACTGGCAAATCAGCACCTGGTCAATCATTAGACTTTGAATCAATTGCTGTAAACAGTGGCGGTTAATTGCCGATAAACAGTGCATGACTATCACTTGACATTGTGTTACCAGAGGGGGTCTGTGTTGGCGTGGGCGTGTCGTTCACGTTACGTGACCAGGAATGTGGCATTGTGACTCTGGGATGCTAAGCGCAGCAATGCGTTGAGCTAAATGCTAACTTCAACATCTTAGTTTGGGGCGTTGGCGGTTGAGGCTGGTGTCAAAAATAGACAGATAAACCAATGTTTGGGACAAATTAAAAGTGCCAGATGAAGAATAAAAGTATCACCAACATTTTTTACAATTCATTCTCTCGGGAGCATGAATGTCCGGAAACAAATAATTTGCCACTCCATATAAAAGTTATTGAGGCATTTCACTGAAAAACAGAAACCATCAACAAAATAAATAAACAGCTCGAGGTGCAAGAGGAAAAGTCAGTGGATCATCATAGTCATGAGCATTCATCATCTGGGCACCATGGATATCTGTAACCAATGTCATGGCCATCATACCAGTAGCTGTGAAGATATTTCTGTCGGGACCAAAGTTTCCATCCACAGAACCGTAGCAGGACTAAAAATGGATTGAGGTTTTAACACAGCCAACCATTTACCTTTAGGTTTACTTGATCACACAGTTTGTTGAAATTATTTTGTAATTCTTTATGTGATGCTGAAAAGCATGCCACGCTTCAAAGCGATAGTTTAGGCCTCAGGATTCATTACCCTCACAGATTTTTACCGCTGTATTATGACATCCCAGACACAAATAACATTATTCAGAAAGCCCACCACTCAGTCAAGAAACTGTGGCGCA
>JBAMJR010000043.1:1442500-1542500 GCA_038501785.1 Myoxocephalus aenaeus | reverse complement strand
AGGGTCGGCCAATTAGCTGCTGACAGGAAGAGAGATGTATGGCCGCCCGAGGATCTGGCTTGAGACTCGGAGTGAGACATGGGAGAAAATATGCTGGTGCTAAGCATGGGAGAGGTTGAAGGTGCAGCCGGAGCCTATAGCTACACAGCTGGTTGAGAAGGGTCCAGGCTACTGAGCAACATATTCTTCAAGTTGGACAAGGCTGGAGTGCACAGGGAAATAATAATATTAGCAAAATAGTCGAAGAACATATAACCTATACCGTGATAATCTCAATAATTACAACCCTAAAATGTACCATAGGGTGCATCTTTGGGAATGGTGACTAGATGAAAAAAGTCCCTTGGTTTTAGCTGCTCACCAAAATGGGTTGTCTTCTCCAATTGTGCTCACCAATCCCTCCACGTAGGCAGATTTTAAAGAATGCGTTCAGGGCAATGCCAACCAACAGCATCCAATGCCTTTCCTTTTTTGTCAATTTATTATGGAATTGTCGTGGAAGACCGACATCTGAATGTGTACGAGACTGACTCGCCCTTTAAGACAAACCGAAAGGAACGACAGGTTTATTTATAGAAACTGAAAACCTGAAGAAAACAAATTAAAAATTAAAAAAGTAAAGTGACGTATCCAGTAGCATACAAACTATCTGGGATAGCAAAAGGGAACATACAGGCAGCTCTGATCAACAGAACCAAGCTATTCGCGTGTAACTTTACCACTGCCTCCAGATTCCACTGAAAAGAAAGTAAGAGACGACCAATAGGAACAAAAACAAGAGAGCACTTGAGTGAGCGTAACCACACATGTACATAGCCGCTAACATATTAGCATGGATTAGCTGCCCATGTCAGTTGGTCGAGCCAGAACCAGTCGCACGAAAACGTCCATATAGTTTAGTAGTTCTGTATTTTTCTAGTACATCGCAGTTGTTTTGTCAGGCAATACATTTGCATGCTAAATAGTGGTTTACTGGAAACGGGCACCCTTGTGCCAGTGCAGCATTTGCAATGAATACTGGGAATTTAAGAACGCAGCCAAAAGGTTGGCCGAAAGCAGAACACATTGTAGTTTATATAGTTATGTATTTGAAAAGTATTGGTGTCCATAAATACAGTCAAGACTTCCTTTAAAGGAAAGAGCGTAAAATAAGAGTAAAGCGTGCAGGAAGGTCCAGAATACGGCTGCTTGCTTTGATATCTCCAGCATGGCACCCACACCCGTATACACACACAAACACGAACACACACACACCTTTCTGGGAGCAGTGCCCACAGCAATAAAACACAGACCGGAGTCCTTTCAGCCAACCAATCACTGCCTTGGAAGCAAACTGAAACGTTTCTCACTAACAGAAACATATCTTATCAGCTGGGGATCAGATATCAGCAGCACAGCTGGAAATAACAGCATCTCCATTCTGAGAGAAGTTTATACTGGCAGTCACTGTGAAAAAACGTACACACACACACACACACACACACACACACACACACACACACACACACACACACACACGTTAGTCAAACAAAACCATGCATGGACCTGATCCGCTGCAGGCTACACAACACAATGCTGAGCAGCACTATCATTGATGAATATAAAAACCAGCCCATTATTATTATTATAATAATAATGACAATAACTGTGTTTATATAGTTTACAGAGTGCTTTGACAGACAAAGCAGCAAAAGCAAGGCATTAAAACAGAAAGCTCAGTGAGGCCCAACAAAGCAAGACAGACTAAGGTGAGAGCTAAACCCTGACAGAACAGCTCGTCAGAGTCACTCATTTCTTTTTTTCATTATGAGTAGTAACACAGCCATTGCACCAATATTTAATAGTTTGTCTCCTTCAATAACATAAAATAAACAAATGAGGGTTCTGCGCTAGCGTGATATTTGACACTGCCTTCTTGTTTGCAGTTTTTCCGACTGGTCCCCCTGACATCATATTCAGTTGACACAATAGATGTGTCAGCCAACATTCAGTTATTATTGGTTGATAGAATGACTTTTTATTCTTTGTTCCTTTAGCCAATGTAGCTTTTGCTTGAAGTGAAATTAATCCGCTGGGGACCTTTAATGTCTGAAGCAAAACACGTTATTTAACTCAAAACCTAACTGCCAAACTCATCGGGCCGCTAGATGGAAAGTCAGAGGAGAAACAAAGTCAGTAGGGTTCATCCTCTGGGGAGCACGGATGTCTGTACATATGTCAATTGAAATATCTCCGTATGGACCTAAGTGGTGAGCCGACTGATCGTTACCATTCCTCGAGCTGGGGATAGCGGGTTTGCATAACTTAACGAGGGGCTTTTACAGGAAGAATTAGTTGCAGATCATCTTGTGATCGGCACCAAACAGACAACTTAACGTGAGTTCTTCCATTAATCTGGCATGGTTTGACTTACTATTGTGGTCCGTCAAGCCCCAACATTAAACCATGTAATCCCCCTTGGCTCAAATAAACAGCAGCTCCAGCTCGGACTGCCGAGAATGTAGATGAATGTTAAATTATGAATTGGTTTGAACTCCTGACCTCTGCCGGGGTTGAGTGAGGCGAACGCTCGTGGTGCGAGTGACACTTTATATATATATATTTTCCATTGGACATTAAGCAGTGACATCACAAGGTGACCCTTGACATTCAGGTGGTTTGTTCCAGATGGGTGAGGGTCGTGAGCGCTGCTGCGAGCACCATGATGATGGTTGTGACTGAGGGGGGGGAGAAGCTTCTGGAGAGCCTCATGTGACTGTCTGGGGGGAAAAGGGGCACTTATGCAACAGAAAAGCTCACAAACTACAAAACAGTCCTGCAAATTGTATTTTGATAAAAATAAAAGACGGCCAAATCATTGCCTAAAATGTATTAACATTTACATTTCAAAAGTCAATTGAATTACCAAGGGGTCATATTTTAAATTGAATTTAAAAGTTGCTCTAAATGCACAGAAAGGAGAGATGAGACAAAAGGAGAGGGAGAAGGCTGTGCACCGTTGCTTCTCATGAAGGAGAAGTGGTGTTGTAATGACTGGGTGCTTGCTCACGTCTGGCTGTTGCTCCACATTGATTTAGCCTCTTCCTCTCCCTTAACTCTCCCCATCTCCCGTCACTCCGGGATGAAGTGGAAATAAGACGTTACTGTTGTTTGAGTGGATCTGATTGAATGGTTTAACTCAATTAAACGTTTCTTACAGTCAGGCTGTCTGACTGAGATGGGATTACAGTATTTAGGCAGTTATTGTTGTGTCACTTTAATACCTTTGAAACTAAACTAAATCTACATCGCAAGAATCACTGTCAGGGGATTAATGCTTCGCACTCAATCTTGTGTCCTGGCACCAGATTCCAACATACCAACATACAGGGACAGGGCATCGACACGCATTTCCTTCCACATGACATCCAACCACACACACACACACACACACACACACACACACACACACACACACACACACACACACACACACACACACCCTTGCCAGGCCGTCGGGGCGGTGTGTTATTAGAAACACATGTGCAGCACCAAAAGGTTTTCTGCTCGGATTGAGACAAGCATGCGTTAAATTGTGGGAGGCAAACATAGCCCCGAGCGCCAGGGACACAGACTAACATGGCCACCGCGGCCACGGCGCTCACGCATTCAGCAGAGTGGGAAAATTAAAAATGTCCTGCAGTAGGTATTTGTGATAATTCTCCACACAGAAATTCACAGAGATCCTCTGCATTAAAAATTGCAGCCACAATGACGTTTTTTTTACGTGAGCTCAGTGGGGACAAATGTACTAAACGTAGGTCTGTGATCCATGGCTCTCAGTGGCACAGACTTCCAATGCATCATCCTCAACGGGTTATGGAGCGTGCAGCGAGCACACGTGGGGGTCTGACTGCATGGCACCGAACTCCTCGAATACATCCGACTGTAGAAGCCATTAATAAAACCAGGTGCTGATCGTAGGAAGGTTCCTGAGGTTTAGTTAGATTTGCAGTGAAAAGCCACCGTGCCAATGTCCACCCCAGGGGGACTGGACTGCATGGCTGCATGAGGAGGCACTGAGGAAACGGAAGATACAATTGTATTCACACACAACCCCACTAATGTGGATGACAGGTGCAGCCAGTCACTGCGAACAGGAGCCCGTCCATCCGTCATCCAGCGTGGCGGCGGGAGTAAACCATCACTCCCTGGTGTGGCGTGTGTGGAAAAGTGATCATCCAGTGACAAAGATGAATCGTTCTCTGTGGCTTAAGACGGCCATCACTCTTCTAACAAGGGTCGGCTCGACCTGCAAACAACTCAAACGGGGGCGCCATTCAAGACTGATATTCCATACCTCAAGCAGGTAGACAGATAGTGATCCGTCACAGCAATGAATACTGTTGAAACTCACAATGTGAATAGACGCATCGGGTGGAGGCCCCTCTTTACAGCAGTGTTTGACTGCCTGAGTTCCTGTGAAGGAATTCTAAACTTGTACCGATGTTTTAAGGTCAAGGAGTAAATGTATATGTGAAGGCTGCTAATTCAATGCTAGATCTACAGCGAGTGTGTCCCACACTGGGCTAAACACCTGGGTGGCCTACCCTCTTCAGCTGTGTTCTCCTTATCACAGAAGCAGTCAAACACCCCTCTATGGGTCAAGTCATGTCAAGGGTCAGATCTAAGGAGGTCAACAGATTTTCTCGGGACTCTTAAGCTACTCATTGATCAAAGTGTCAACAGATAAGGCAGCACCAGTAGCTGGTATTCTTTAAAAACCGTCACCTCCATTTCTGAACCCAACAGTCAGACTCCATTTCATTGGCAGCCTGCAGGGGTCGATACACATCTGATTCTATAACAGCCACAAAATTAAAAAGGCGATTCAAATCAGTCCAAAATTAAACAAGAAGGCACAGTCTTCACACTGCTAGGCATTCTACATAATTATCAACTTCCATGGTTTGGTTTCTCTTTTTTTAACGTGTGATCTTGTGACATTTTCCAGTTCATTGAATCCAGTTATGTTAAGCTTTTTAAGGTGTTGACACCCTTTAGAAGAGTTGGTTTGCTGTCTGGCTCTGAGAGACGAATGGCAGCTGCTCAGACGAGGTCCAACTCGAAACACAAAGCAGGAGGAAGCCTCCGCTCCGTCACACGCTTTGCTTCCCCCGCCCTGCCTCTCGTGCCTCCGTCTGCTCCGTCTCTCCCGTGCTCGCTCTTAGTCATATGAGGGTGTATAAACACCAGCCTCTGTGGATCAGTGAGCACCGAGACAGGATATGAGAGTGATTCCCCTCACCTCTCCCTTTTGAACCTGCGTCAGACAGTGAAAAGTGGCTCCTTTCCAGAAAAAGGGCCACGCAGGGGTCAGCTCTGCTCTGCTCTGCTGCACGCCTGTTGATTCAGTTTCAATCTCAGCATCCCAGCAGAGGAAGGAAACAATTCCCCCTCGCCGCTCTGTACGGACTCCTCATAACTCAATGTACACAATGCAACAACCGAGCTCTTCCCACGTGTTGATCTTAGGATGGTTCCTGAGCTTTAGTTAAGATTTGCAGCAGAAGCCATCAAGCAAATGTCCACCACGGGGGGGGGGGGGATGTATGATGAGGCACAGTAGCAAGTGCCGAAAAAATTGTGAATGACAGGTGCAGCCAGTCATCCAGCGGTGGGAGTAAACCATCGCTCCACTGGTCACACATGTGGTAAAGAGATGGTGGTCGGCCAGTGACGAAGAGAAAGCGTTCCCTGTGGCTTCAGAAGGCCATCGCTCTTCTAAGGCTGGTTGGCTTGACTTGCAAACTACTCAAACGGGATCAACTTTTTCTTTTTACATGTTATGGCCCAAACAATTAATTAGGCAATCAAGAAAACAATCCACAGATCAATTAAGAGTTACAAATCTGACAATTTAATCTGATTGTAGTAGTCAAATGCCTGACTCCGACACTTTATGTTGGTCTTTTTATTTCTCACCCACCACTCTGTAGCTCAAAGTCAGCCCTCGACGTGCTATGGTAATTTGGCCTGTTGGTAGCAGTTCAAATCCAATTCAGCAAGTCTTTTCTTCAGCTAAAACCCCTGATGGAGGAAGCAGAGAAGGGATCAACCGGGGATTGAAGAGAAGGACAGAGAGGAAGCGGAGATGTGGTGGGGAGGAACCTGGATGGAGAGGTGTTTCATAAGCCCTACAGCCAGATCTTTTACCTCAGGTTGCCAGGTCCCAGCTGTTGGGGCGGAGAAACGTTAAGGCTGAGGAAAAATATACATAACACCAGTAAAAAGGTTTTCCTTTTTCATTAATGAACTGTTCAGTCTCATTTAGCGAGCTCAATTACCTTCCTGTCGGAGTGCTTACCCACTTAAACGTGTGAAAATGGATTTAAATAAAGTGGCTTTCAGAGTGAGTAGGTGAAAGAGCACAAGTATGAGAGATACATTTAGCGTAGCCGTATGCTGCAGTCAATCAGCCGATGATTCAGGTTCTTCAGTCGACTGTGTCAGACGCTGTCAGCTTCACTTACACATATCCCCCCAAAGCCCCCATACCAGCACCACCCTAAATGACTATCTAATAACCCATCTCAGGCTCATTACTCAAACTCAAATTGAAGCAGTTTAGATCAAATCCGAGATCACCTCACAAGCGCTTTAGATCAGAAATACAGGACTCGCCATTAAAAGAAAGAGAGAAAAAAAAAGGCCATCACTTTCAGTGCAGTGACTGCTGCTCATAAATGCCATAAAAGTGGATTGGTGTGATGGGGCGTACGGAGGGAGAGGGGATCGGACTAAAATGAGAGAAAGTCAGACGCAAACATCTAAAAAACAGTGGTAATCTTAGCATGCCATCTAATGGTGGAAGGTGGTACTATTCAACAGGAGAAGCTTGTGGTGTCCTGTCAAAATGGTATTACCAGATGATTAAATATAAGTAGAGTCTGGGTTAATTGTATTTTCATAAATTGCCTACAATTAACAACTGATTAACAATAGATCTTAAACGTGAGATTTAAAACAAGTGCACTCTACCGACAATACTGAACAAAGTCTGGCTGATGTTCATTAACAAGCCTGTGTTTTAGTAAAAGTTGAATTAAGTCATTTTTCACAGCCCAATTTTATTCACCACAATCTGCATCTAATGGATTTCATGCTCTATTCAGCGGGAACCCAAAAGGTGCCGATTCAGCAGACAACTCGACAGCTGCTCTCAAGGAGAGGGTGACCACAGTAGAGATTAATGTGGTGCAAAAGGAAAAACATATTTAACATCTATTAGTCAATAGTTCAGATATGGTGGCTGAATAAAACTTGGAGCATTGTGTTGTGTAAAGCCCACCGGAACTGTTTGAAACTTGTTCTTGGTGATCTGGGTTTGTGGGTTGTTGGCACAATGTGAACCGGATCAGCAATCAGTCACACCTCCACTCCACCGTCCAAACTCAGGCCAGGCCTCCCCGGGCCGTAGCCGATCCTCGATCCTCACACATCCTGCACTAATGTGATATCATACCCATCAGAAATGCTTTCTGAACCTTAATGAATATACAGCACGGAGAGGACCCCAATTAGTGTGCCAGTGAGGGAGGGGCGGCCCAACGCCAACATAAACAAACTTATCTTGACAGGGTCGCTTGTCCAAAGGAGGGAGATAGGATAGCGGATAGCGAAGGAGGCCGCGAGAAAATGAATTACCTTCCCGACACACGTCAAAGCCAATCACTGCGGAGCATCCCTTGCCGTTCCCGCGCCCCAAAATCCCTGCCGCCGCCGTTGCGTTTCATCTGCCAGCGTTAGTATGCACACAGGCCGTGCGCCAGACTCCAAATGTATTCATTTATTCAGAGCCCCTCCGAGAAATCACAGTGTCTTGTTGTCCTTTTTTCCCCCGGCTGTCCAGATGGAATTTGCGTGAATAACATCAGTTTAGTGAGGCAGAAAATAAGTACAGGCTAGCACAGCGGAGGGGACTCGATTACACCCCCACCCGCCTCCCCCCCAAAAAAAAGATTAAAAAAAAAAAAAAGGATGGAAAGACAAGTGTCACCTTCATACACTTCTTTCTCCATCTCTGCCCCCCTTTCTCATTTTCTTTTCCACTTCTGTTGAAACCTAGCAGGCGAGGCGAGTGAGAGATCTCCACCGCTTTTGCCACAATTATTTTACGTTATCACGCACTGCAGGTGCAATTAAACGGAAGATCATGAATCAAAGAACTCGAGCAGCTTTTGCATTTACAAGAAGGTGAGCGGCCATCAAGGGTGAAGCTCGAAGCTCATTTATCCGTGTTTTGTTTTGCATTTATAACGCAACTAATTGCATTAATTAATCAGATGTACTTCTAATAGGAGGCAGAGCATCTTGCATACGTAATGGAATGGGATGAAAAAAAATTGTAAATCAATATTTCCTACCTCAATAGAGCCCGAGAGAAATTAAAATCAGTCAGAAGAGTGTAGTGTAGCCTTAGTATTCGTTCAGCTGAATTCCCTACACAGCTTTTAAGGAGTCTGTTAATTGTCTTTAGAATAAACTGTTGAAATTGATGGAAAAGCTTTGAGATGAGCTTCGCAATTACCTCAAACTAAACTTTGCCAAAAACAGGTAGTACCAGTGTGTGATCTTATTGGTTGAGATCAAACGTAGGTGAGGGAGAAAAAAACAACAACACTTGAAGTCATCGTACCTCTCTGAGAACCGTACTCCCGTATCCTCTGTACAAGCCTCGGACACCCTGATCAGAGAGAACGGAACAGAGCACACTTTCATTACAATCACAGACAAACACTCGGATTCAATAAGTAACAAAAAGGCTTTCCTGTAAGAAACCATGAATATTGACTATGTGTTTTACGTGGTGCCAAGTGCAATATTTCCCAACAACGACCATATGAAAGGTTTTTCAAATAAATATGCGAAATCACAATATGGGAAAAAAAAAAAAATATGATTTAACAATAAATAATTCCATCTTATTATAACTTAGTGGTTATTTTCATAGATCAGACCTTACATTTGACTCATTAACGTTAAGTGCAGAGAGTTAAGGTGTTGTTATGCTACAAACACTTGTCGGATGGTTTTAAAGCCTCTATCATTTCTGATAATAGTGATGGGCCAAAAAAATGAAAAAAGATCAAAGTGAATCAGATTTCTCCTCGAACAAAGTGCCTCTGATTACCTCTTCTCCGAGTGTCGCCAGCAGCATGCGGTAGGTGGAGGATGAGGGGGAAGCCTGGGTCCTCTGTTTGACCACCTCCGTGGGCACCCGGATCAGACACGCCACCTACAGGACGGAAAGAGCAGGGGTCAACTGTGGTGCCTTGCGTACCATCTCAACCTACAGTACTGCATTTCCTTCTAGAAGGACTTTTGATATCCACATTGTGGGTGTGTCAGCAGAGACTCCACCCCCACTGCTGGACGTGCTACTAGCCTGTGTATCTTTACACGTGGCAGGTGGCCATGGTGTGAGAAGAGCCTTTACGTCGCGCTGGCAGGCTAACGAGGACTTCAGTGAGCGTCCAACCGGGCCAATTAACAAACCAGTACACACAGCAGACATGACACCTGAGCAACAGGTAAAATAAAAAAGTAAAAAAAAAAGGTCAGCAGGCTGACTGTAGCTGCGTCCAAAGAACATGCGCTTCCATCAAACACACGGATAGATCCAGGCTGACACACGCACACCTCAGTAACCACACTCCCACAACTACAAGTTCCAAACCCATCCACCATATGTCAACACAAATATGGACTGCCAACAGCTAGTGAAGATAGACATGAATATTTATGCTTCATAACTCCCATCGCCCTAAAGGCAGGCAGGCGGGCAGCCGGGCACAGCTGCCCACCTGGTGACTTGATTTCCCATTTATCCTGCATCGGAGCGGAAATACCGGCTCACGGCGAGCAATCTTACAGAGCGATTGGTGAGCCGCCCCCTCGCTGTGGCTCCCCTCGGTCATACAGATGCCACCCTCGCCACAGCAGCGTTGTGTGCCGAGCGGAGCAAAGAGATGGAGTGATGTCGGCACTGCAATAAAAGGTAAAATGCTCCCCGTCCTGCTTGGCTAATTCTCCATTCAGCTATCCATACTGATTTGGCGTTTAGAGGTTTCAGAGGCGGTGGGCCCTGGAGGTAAAGGCTCTATTGCCGTACTCCGCGAGGGGGAGAAGGCTAACCCCCCCGACAGCTGTTAGAGGGCTCACTGTCAGCAACTCGTCGACTCTGCCAGACAACAAGGACACCTTATGAGCAAGAACGTGAATATATGTGGAGCACAAAAGGAGAAGGGATACTGGAAGTCAAGTGAAATCCCAGACTGAGCTGTAAAGACTTTACAGACATACAGGCACAGCTCTAGCTCTGCATCTCCTGACTATCGTTTATTATTTGCTCCATTTCTCAGCTTTGCCTTGACCTTCAATGTATCACTTCTGCTGCAGGCAAATGTCAGTTCTTCTTATGTTCAACACACAATGAGCACATAAACCTCATTACCTGTACATAAGAGGAGAAACAAAAAGACTTGAATGAGCGCCGTTGAAGAATTCAAGCCAATTCTTACTGGTATTTCAGGTGAGCAGAACCAAAGACTAGCTGCAAACCTCACCGTGGTGCAACAGCACCACCAAGTGGCCAAACATCCTCCTGCATCACCACGCAGCGATAACTAAGCTGGCTGCATCCGTCTCGGAGATCTCATTTGCCCTCCCTTTGGTCAACTTACCATTTCTAATACATTGTACATCATGTTTTCCCCAAACCAATTCTCCAAAGGACCAGAATAAGGCGGCTAAATGGAAAGAAAGTGGCTATGACAAGTAATTACTGACGTAATTGGATGGGGGGCCTGGAGATGAGACGGCCTTTCCTCTCCTGTCACTGCAGAGAGGAAGGCAGAATGAGCCAAAGATTATACCAAATAAATTAGGGGGATTGTTTATTTGGGAGTAATTTGCACGCCTAGAGGTGGAGAGAATGATGTTGAGTGGCTAGAAGATAAAGTGTGCTGCCTCTGAGGCAATTTTAGGTCTCTGAAAATGGCAGAAAAAAGAAAAAAAATGGGGGAACTTGTTGATGAATCGGAGTGGTGCATGATAAAATATGACTGGAGCAAGAAAGAAAGAAAGAGTGAAAGATTTAGGTCCAGTAGGTGTCCCTCAGGTCAGGATTGTTACCTTGTGTTTAGTGGAGGGACGCCCGTTCCTTTACCTACTTTGCCCGCCTTTCATTCTCAATGCTTTGCTCGGCTAGTAAGCGTATGATAAACCCACTGGCAGTCGTTTAAATTCCTGAAGCCATTCATCTTTATTTACAAGCTGTTGGATTCGTCAAGCGGCGTTAATTAGGAGACCGACTGCCTGTGATTGGAGCCTTTCCGTTTCCTTTGGCCTGTTGTTGTTAATCCAAATGACAGAGCGTGTTTTCAATTTCCAGCCCCGGTCGCCAGACAACAAGGTAAGAGAAGACGGATCTCCATCATGGGCGAGCCACTCCAGCCAATCAATCGACAGATTGAGTCATTACATCGCTCCGTCCTCCCCTCCTTTGCTACATCCTTAGTTTTACCACTCAGTGGTCAGGCAATCAGGAACATTACTACCCTTCGGCACCATAAAGAGACAGCGGGTAAGAAAAACAAAACAGGCAGCAACAACTGTTATGTGCCTTAAATATTTGGATTTATTAGTCATTAAAATATACTGCATTCACTTACAAAACGAAAGAAATGCAGCAGTCGCATGTAGAAACAGCTGGGAGAATGTCCCTGAACTAAGTTTCACTTTAACGATGCTTAAACTAATAAACTAAATAAGCTGGTATCGATTATGATGCAAGAAGTGGGCGTAAACTGCTCTAAAGCGCTGTTACACTAATCTATAGTGGAGAAATAGTGCCGTCCCACTCAATGTCAAGCCAAATACAATAAAGTAAAGCCTGTGTGAAATCTCCATCTCTGCCCTTGAAAGACAGTTATACTGTGTGAGCCATCCCATGAACCAGTAATTCCCATGACTTTTCTGGATTTTTGATCACACGCCCAGTCCTAGAAACACAGCAAGACTGCTGAAATACGGGTCGACAAAAAGGAAGGAAGGAAGGAAGGAAGGAAGGAAGAGATGGAAGGAAAAAAAAAGGTCACGAAGAAAAAAGGAAGAGATGAGGACACTGAGCGTCTCCAACTTTGAAACAACAGCCAATAAATCACAGAGCGTGGCGCTGCTCGAAGGCGATGCATGGATTATTTCTCAGTGCCAAGTTAAGTGGCTGCCAGTTTCTACACCCCGAAACTCCTCCCTCCTGCTCGCTCCCCCTCCTCGCTGTCCCCCCACGTCTTGTCATGTCACACTGTATTTTCCAGTACATCCTCCTGCAGATGTGGTGGTGGTGGTGGTGGGTTATAGATGCGAGAAAAAACTGCCGCCTGGCCTTGACAAATGAGCTTTCAGGGCAGACGTCGAGCGAATGGGAATGAAGATAAATCTGATCTAATGGCTGGATAACAGCCTGCTAGAGCCTGACAGACGCCATCAGCTTACACATTCTTTATGGGAGCGTCCTAACGCCGCACTCACACAAACACCAGGATGCTTCTGGCGGGGAGAGGGGGGTTTCTGTCATTGTCTTGACCCTCTCTCGTTCTTTCTCTCTGCAGCGTATGACTGTCCTCCTCTCTGTCCGTCCTATTGACTGTTGAGTAGGTTCATATAAAAAGGGGTTTGACCACCATCAATCCGCTGTGGGACAGCACACCACCTGTGAATCTAATCTAATCTAATGAAGGAGTTTATTTAGGTCTTGAACTTTAAAACTTAATTATGATGATAATGATTCTTGTAAATTATAATTCTCACATATGCAGATTATCCCTATGAAGCTTGTTCTTACTGTTTATGCCCAACCATTCCTCCTTCCCCTGGAAGAACATCTGTTAAGCCAAAGGCTCGACTATAAAGACAAATATGACTTTGATTCAAGTGTGTAGAAGTGTTTTCTTGTCTTCATTTCAATTCCCCTCTCCCACTCATTGCAGTATAAATGCTGTGCTACAACTCCCTCTGGAATGACCATAATACACTTTGACTGAAGTCCGCATCTAGTGAGTTTGTGCCAAGTCGAGCACATCACAGATAGATGGAGGCTTGGGGACAGGATTAGCAAAGAAATAGGCACCATAAAGCTTCTGCAGTGAATGCTGCCGAGTGGAAACAGTTGGTAAAACACGACCAAATGGACTCCTGGGGAAAGGATGGTGGGCTGATGAAGAGGCGGAACGGGCAATTCAGACGAGGACCAAAGAACAAGTTGCATCTTACTCATTCAGTTTCCTGTGTGTCAAAGCCTGCCCACAGCCAGCTGCTCCCAGCGAGCGGCGAGAGAGAGAGTTGGAAGAGCAACAGAGAAACACGATGAAAACATGTTGACAATGTGGTTTGTCTTCAACTACTCAGATTTGGACTGAGGGAAGAAGAACTCTGTGTGTGTGTCTCTCTTTGCGCCTGTGTGGTTTAAAAAAAAATCTAAATAAAGATAACTTAAAACTTCCACATGAAGCTGTCGTTTAATTACATTCTGTACTTATAACACAACACAAACTTTACAGTCACAAAGTAGATGATGGAGAGGCAGCAGGTGAGACGGCAGTCTGCTCTCAGAGCATTAGAAGGACTCAAGGCTTAAACCTGGAGGGCAAACACAGTGAACGGAGACCTCACAGAGGCAAATCTCCCCCTCAACATCAACATCTAGCTGTCTCTACCCAGCATGGAGTGGCCATTTTTAAAAGCACTAAAAACATATGAATGATGTGAGATTCACATTCTGTCATAAAGCAACCTACTTAGACAGAACTACTAAACAATCAAAAAACAAAATGATGCATGTGAAAAAAGGACTCAAAATGTATGACGAAGAGACTAAACTTGGGCTGTAACTATCAATCGTTTAAATTATCCTTCTGAGAATCATTTGCCTATCAAATGTAAGAAAATAGTTTTAAAAACAGCACAATTTCCTCCAGAATCCTTGGTGAGCTCTCAAATTGTCTGTGCTATTCAAAGTCAAAAAGGTATTCAATTACTTTTCTATCAATCGACAAATCAATGAACTAGCTACTCATTTTCAGAAGGAGACATAACTAGACGTATAGTTAATAAAACAATACCATTAGTAGTGACTGAGGGGGCAATTGCATCACAGTGCGGCTGCATATGCCCATCACAGCTCTCGGGGCAGCACCAGGTTAGGCCTTTCATGGCTAAGCCGGAAGATTACTCCATTTGAACAAGACGTATCCAGTTGCCAGATTGCAGTGGGATACCGCCCCCCTGCTCTGCTCTGCTGCGCTCCGAGGATTTGGGCCTTTGATGTGCTCAAATCCAGAACAGCGGGGGAAGGGGTTAAAGGAAGCCGCAACCTCGGCCTCACCTTTCACGCTCATCTGGACTGTGCCACGGAGAGAAAAGTGCTAATAGCAGTCTCTGCATTCACTGCTACGTTGATTGGGACAACCAGAGGATGAAAAACAACCCTTATTTAATTTGCGCTAATAGAAGAGTAACGCGTGACCCCCTTCTCACCGCTGTGCGACGCCAAGAGGTCGATAACCTCGAGCACAGTGACCACCCTCCCCTGTGGAATAATTCCATTTCATAAACATGCAAAACTTGGCTAAATCACATCCATCCAAAAGCCATGAATACTAAAGACCTAGTATTTTGAAGAAAGCCATGATGGTATAGCAGGGGGCATTCCTCTACCCACCATCTCTCTACCCCCCTTCATGCCAAAGTGGGTACTTGTGGCCCCCGTAGGGCTCAGATTCTGTGGTTCACTGCAAGTGATTGGGTGACGGGATGGCCCGAGGAAATTACGCCTCACCGTGTTGGTTTCAAGCCTGAATTCCCCAGATGAAGATGGCAGAGTCTGGGGCCTGAGCTGGCAAAGTAGATGAGTTAATAGGCAGTAATGACATCTTATTTACCCAGCTAGTGGGAGAAATGCTGGCACAGTCCTGACGAAGACCCCTGAATGCAGCCTGCTGGACCCCGGGGCCTACAGCCAAAACCGCATACTCACCACCACCACCACCACCACCACACACCCCTCCCTTCTGCACCTTTTAATAGTGGTCTGTGAAATTTGAAAAGGCAATAAAGTTAACAGACTTTAAAGTTAACAGTGGTGGGAAAGGAACAAAGAGGGGCAGCTGTAAACAGTTGTGAGGCAGCTGGCCTTCTAGGATTGGGACAACTACGAATGAATTAGGCCCAAACTAATTCACACGAGTTCAACGTGTGCCGGCAGACAGAAAGTGGGGTTGAAATCCAAACGAAAAGGAGGCAAAAGTTGGGAGAATGGGGGAGAGAAGAAGACTTACTATTTCGCCCAGGGAGGCGGCCAGCATGTGAGTGACAGGTGCCACGTGCGGCGCCGCCAGCGCCCCGCCAGAGCCGAGCAGGGACTTTGTGCATTCGTAGGTGACAAAGAAAGCAGCGGCTGAAATCAAGCAGAACCACAGCCATTTAAGGCCCATTAGTCAACCAGCATACAGCAATTAATATCCCTCACTACCACTGACAGGGGAGAAACCGAGGTGTGAGCGTGTGTGTGTGCGTGTGTGTTTGTCTGCATGTTCAATTGGGTAAAAGCTAAAAAAGTTAGGTGTGTGTCATGCGGATAGAGTTCGGTTATTTCTTACTGTCAGTAGTCTCATGAAATTCATCATGCAAAAATGTTGAATTCATTTTCAAAAACTGCAGCAAACAGATTATATGATTAGATTATTTTATATGGTCGATTGATTATCGAATACCAGCGCTTCTATTTGCACCCTTTAATAACCAAATAGAGTAGCATCAATCCAAAGTGATTGTATATTTACAACTTCTTCCATTCAAAGGTCTACTTGAAAAGACTGACAGATTGAAAAAGTGGGTGCATGGATGAAATGCGGTTTCGAAACTGAGACTCGAGTGTTGGACGTGTTGAAGCTTCCTGCAGACGATCGGCTCCCCACCAAAGGGCTGGTTTTGAGCAGTCTAGTCACGAAGCAATCTTGGTGAGGCAGCTACATTTAAAACCATTTGAAGAGGAGCCTCAGTGCATCAATCATTTTAAGGCTCCACCATATTAATCCGACTCTCATAAATTATATTCTGAAAAAAAAGTCAATCTTAAAATCCGGATCCTCGTTATTCTTGTCATCGTATATATTACCGTAAGTAAAGCGCCAGTGAGGATGATCTCATCAAAAAATAAATAAACAGGACTCTTGTAATTGTTTCATGAGACCACAAGCTTAACGCCTGCCTGATGCAAATTTTCCCTTGGGGATTAATAAAGTATATATCTATCAATAATAATAATAATAATAATAATAAATGAAACCACTTTGACTGAACTCGCGCTCAAACTCATTTTCACTGCGCTGTGACCCAAAAAAGAATGAATGTGTAACAGCGAAAAGAGGCCAAACGGACACTATCGTGGATATGATGGTCGACTAGGGCTGTCAACAAATAATCGAAATTCGAATATATATTCGAATAGTTGTTAAAAACATAATTTCGAATGTGAAAATTAATATTCGAATGTTAAAAAAAAAAAAAAAAATTGTAATAATGAGGATAATTATCGTGAATCTGGCAACCCCCGCCGCGGCCGCGATGAAGTGTCCTCTTTGTGTGTGTGTGTGTGTGTGTGTGTGTGTGTGTGTGTGTGTGTGTGTCGAGCCGTTCGGGGCAGAGTCTATGACCCGGAGCAGACGTCACGGGGTTTTGCTGTTGTTGTGGCGTAGGCTACGGTCCACAGTAGCCTGTTCTCTGTTCCCTTAATAAACACCCTGTAAGCCAGCTAACGTCTCGTAGCTTTCCTGACCCAGGGTCGCTACACTATGTAAGCTAGAGTTAGCTTACCATTCAACGACAAGCAACTTGAGGCCACATCTCCAGAATGTGCACCCAAGAGAATATGGCATAAAATGTGGAACTTCAGAGAAAGTGAAGTGAACACCTAAACTGAAGAATGTTGTATTTATATTCACATATATTCGAATATATGTGTTTCGATATATACATATATTCGAACATATATTCGAATATGTGTTTTTTTTAAAGGGAATATTCGAACGTCATTTTTTAGCAATTTTGACAGCCCTATGGTCGACGCGGTGCAAGGTCAGGTCTCCACACACAAAGGGTTAATCTCAGGTGTTTGGGAAGAGCATCAATCACAAGCAACACTGAGCGGTGGACCTTCATAAGAGCGCCGTACCGTTGGGGAAGGAGCCGACCGCAGCAGATGGGACTCCAGCGTAGATGCCCCTGAAGCCCCCCGCCTTGTAGAAGCCCTGTTGACTCTGCAGTCTCGTCTTAATGGTGTCCAGGGGGAAGAGCATCAGGTCCACGCACATCCCCGCACAGCCACCTGCCTGGAGAGACAAACACTCTGTGAGACACAATGCAGCATTGAACACTCTGTGGCACCAGTGGTGGAGCACATATTCAGATCTTCTACTCAAACTTACATGAATGAACTTTCTTTGTTAGGCCATTTGGGGGCAAATGAACAGGCTGGATACAAACCACTGACATGTTATCATCTCATAACATTATTGATAAAAGGCAAACGTGTTAGTCGTTGCCTATTTTACACATTTTGCAGACAGCGCGAGATGAGAAATCACTTTTTTTGGTCTCCGGATTCATGAATGTGTTTTGATCTTCAACTTCTGAGGGACATATCTGCCTTTTCAACCTCTAAATGCCACCACACTCAGTTCCCTCTACTGTTTGGTGCTGGGAAGGTAGTGTGCAGAAGGTACATCTGCGGCAGCTATGAGCGACACCGATGGGAGAGCTAATTCATATACTGATGATTAGTTTAATCTGTAACGATGCATCACAGTTTATACGATGATCATTATGTTTTGCATTTCAAAATCAATTTAAATTTAAGTGGCTTTAATCTGTCTGGTAAAGTAGTAAATATGTCAATTAAAGAAGTAGTGGAGTAAAAACAATGATATTCCTTCCTGAAGGGCAGTGCAGTGGAGGTATAAAGTAAGGCTGCATTCAATAACAAGAGGTCCCTGAACAGAAGACATGAAGTAAAAATGTCTTCAGCTTTTATCAGTGGACAACACAGATGAGTCATAAGAAAAACAGTTTGTCTTGTTATCTTCTGTAAATAAAGTGGCTTATGGTCATCTGGTCGTCTAAATTAGCCAATAGAACAAGAATAACCTCACACGGAGTTTAAAGTAGCATTTACAACTAAAGTACGTTGGATAGTTGTTCTTACTAAGCATGACTAGTTAAGTGTAAAACAGCCTAATAATGGGAGACTCAGTCACTTATTATGTTTGTATTCTTCGAGCTTCCGTAGTTGCGGAGCGGAGACCCTTGAGACGACACAGTGCACCTGTGAGGCTGCAGTGGGCTGCACGGGTCCCTCTGGTCGAGCCTGGCCTCTGTCACGACACATGTCGCAAAAAAAGATGAACTCCCTTGTATCTTACATGTAGAACACGAACATAACATGCAGACGTAAGCTCAAAGCCGGTCTTCAACTGCCAGCAACAAGACACACATGTGTAATTAAAATGAACGTTTACCACCAGCGACGCGACGAGCTCGCGCCTCTCCATGCTCCGCTCTCACAGTCTTCTCCTGCCAGATGTACGGCGCGTGCATTTGCAACCGCTGAGCATGTTGGTACTGTTCACAACACGCCTGTCAAGGACGCTGCCATCTTGGCTGAGTTACTTCCGCATGACGTCGTGACGCATGCGCGTCACATGACCTCGAAAGCTTTACCAGGAGAGTACATTTCGGTCAGAAGTAATAAATAAATCGGGCTAAATTCTTTGCTTTAATATATATCAGTGGCGGTGCGTCAATAGAGGGCGCTAGGGCGCCGCCCCTCCTAAAATTTTGCAATGAAAAAAAAAAAGAAGAAAAAAATATATAATATATACTGTCAAAAAACATTATATATCAAATAATTTAAATAAGAAATATACCGTGTTGACGCGCTAAATGTGTGTGTGGGAGACCGTAAGCCCCTGTCAACAACCACTTAAGTTAAATATAATATATCGCCATTCATCATTACTGAGAAAAGCCCCTCCCCTCTCGGGGCGCCGGCCCAATGTGTGTCTATGGAAAGCTAACAAACATTTCACCCTCGTGACGGCAAGGACAGCTTCTCATTGGCGGATGAAACGTGAATCTTCGGGCGCACGAATCTGCGCCCTAGCCAATGACATCGTTTCTTATTGCAACGTGGTTGGACTATTCGTCCAATCAGAGACCTTTATCATTCCCTCACATCCCATGTAGCTACGCGAGCAACACAGCTAGCAGAGACTTTGATTATGTTAGTATGGCGACTGAAAACTCTGTGGTATCTCTATGCGAAACACCTTTCAATCCACGATCAGATGTTGACAAGAAGAGGCTGAAAGAGTTGGGACCCGAACATCCGGATTTAAATATTCAGCAGCAAAGCAGTGAAGCTACATGCACCAAGCTACATGCTAACCGGAGCTGCTAGCTGGAGGCTCCGTGTGCAGTGGCTCTGAGCAGCCGAGGAAGCGCCGGGCTGTGAAGGAAGATGAGCTTGAAGGATTGCTGCAGAAGTGAGTGTCAAAATCAGCAGATGCCTGTGTTAGAGTTTAATGTTTTATCTTTCCCACAGCAGAACACATGTTGGACATTGTTAGATTTGGGTGGATATCATATCAGGCTATAACTTTATCTAAAATACCAATTCAACCCCCAACAAGTTAGTGTGTGTGTGTGTGTGTGTGTGTGTGTGTGTGTGTGTGTGTGTGTGTGTGTGTGTGTGTGTGTCATAGCTACAGCCATCAAGGTGGCTCCTGGCCTTTTGTCTGTTGCTGAGCCATCAAGACACACAAAACATAGTTTTTTGTCTGTAGTATGAAGCCTGTTTGTAATAGATATTTCCCCACAACTTATCTTACTGTCTCTCTCTATATATTTATCTGTAGGTTTGTGACACCATACTTGGACACACCAGGGAACGCTTTGCCTTCAAAGACCACCTCACCAGTGCCACCTTACTGCAGGGCCCCCAGTTTGAATGCTACGTCAATGTATTCCCTGAAGTTGCTCTGGCCACCACATTGAATGTTTCTTAAACCATTCTGCTCTGAACCTCTCATGCCCAAAGTTACAGTTTGTTGATAGTTGTTATTGGACAGTGTTGAGCACTGTGTTTTCTTGAAATAAAGCTTTGTTTTTTAGAATATTCTACTCAAAACCTCTTTTCTTCTCATTGTGGAGTGCTATTTAAACCGCGCCGCCCAACTGCGCCCCCCCAAAAAAAAGTCACCAGCCGCCACTGATATATATATATATATATATATATATATATGTATATGTATATATATATATATATATATATATATATATATATACATACACTCTAGGTCAAAAGTTTTAGAACACCTCAATTTTCAAAAGTAGCCACCTTTTGCAGATATCACAGCCGAACGCACTCGTAGCATTCTTTCTACAATGGAAATCAAATATTGTTCAGAAAGTTCTTCCCAACACTGTTGCAGAAGTTCCCACATATGTGTTGCACTTGTAGGTTGCTTTGCTTTCACCCTTCTGTCCAGTTCATCAAAAACCAGCTCCATGGGGTTTAAGTTCGGAGACTGTGCTGGCCATTCCATGATTTGAAGCCTACAGTCTTGTTCTTTTCTTCTAAGGTAGTTTCTGACATAGCCTGGAGGTATGTTTTGGGTCATTATCTTGCTGTAGGATGAACCCCTGACCAACTAGGGGTATATACAGTATATACACACACACACACACACACACACACATATATCTATAACAGTATGCAGATAACGTAGTACTTGTTAAAGTGCTATATGGGCCATTCTACCGAATTGGTTCAAAGTCAGGTTGGAAATGTTTTTTTTAAATTATGTTTTTTTCCCCAAAACTTTGTCCGTATATATATTGTACCATATCTAAAGTACACGTATCTAGTAAAAGAACCGTCAATTTTTATATTGTATTTTCAGAATGTGTTGGAATGTTTTTCCTCTGCCAAAAAGTGTCACTACCGAAACATGGTAATAAACTATAGAAACAAAGTATTATTATTAACCTGTTAAGGTTGTGTTTCCTTCCCTTCTCTCAAGAGTATTTTTAAAAATATTTCTTGAAGGTTTTCACAATTAAATCAATAAAAATGACATTTTTACCAAATTTCTAAGTTCAATTTATACAATTCATCAAAATCGAAATACAATATTTCTTTGTAAAATGCATAATACTGATCATATTCATTCCAGAGTTGATGATTGATTAAATTGAACATACATTAAACAAATCAGTATCATAACAATTTAGTTGATAACTCAATATACTTTGTTTTTTACAAAACAACATGTTGTAAAAACTGTCTTTTCACCAACACCCTGTGCTTTTGCTGTCTTTTCCTCCATGATATTCTGACATTCCTGCTCCCTGTTGGATAAATCGCTGATACGTTTCAACTTTCCTTCTTCCTTTCGTTTCATATTTCTTTCTCTTTCCTTCCTTAAATATTATTGGTGTTTCACTGGGTCATCCCTCACTCTTTGTCTGTATTTTCTCAGTCTCTCTGCTCCACTTTTTCTATTTCCTTTTGGCATTTTGGTGTGTTATGGTTCTTTCTCCCCTGAACAATTTCAGATAGAAATCAGCATTATCTACATGTTTACCATTTAGTCCACACAACACATGTATTTCAAAATGATGGGATTGAACTACTCACCATTCAATTTTGTCACTACCGAAATGATCATGTCACTACCGAAACTTTACCATATGTTTCGGTAGTGACTGTTTCGGTAGTGACAATTATAGCTAATTTTGAGCATAACTAAAGAATGCTAGCAAGTGGATGGCTAGCATACACATCTTTGAAGAGGTGTACACACATACAAACATAATACTTTGCATAAAACCCCAAAAAGTTTTCTCAATTGGAAGAGAATATGTGTTCGGTAGTGACAATTCTTAAGGTTACATGCCGATTTTCAGACTTTGGAACACATTTATATCAAAAGTATGGGATTTAGCTACTAACCATTCAGGCATGAGGGATAGGGATCAAAAATGCAGGGGTGTGGCTAAAAACCAGACTGAGCCAATGGACTAAAACTCTTGTGTTTCGGTAGTGACATGAAAACTGGGGACATGATTTTTTGGGTATAGTTTTTCAATTTAAAAATTAAACCCACAATAAATCTAAATCTTACAACTTCTGTTTAAACTTAATCATAAAGATCTTTGAAATTACACCATTGAACAAAATCTAAAAATTGTTTTAAGTTTTATTTACAGAGATTGAAATTTAGATGTCAGGGTTGGGGACAGCTACTTCCCAATAGAAAGTACCCTATACATGATGATTTTGTATATATTTAGCTTATCACTTTCTAATTTAATGCCTTGGGTTTAAATAGACCATAACACATTATTCGTAAATATCTATGTCCGAATACTTAATTGTTTTGTTAAATAGTTTTCCTTGTTGGGGGACAGCACTTTGAACGGATTCGGTAGAATGGCCCATATAGCTCATTTTTAAGATTACATTAATAGAAAAAAGTTCGGTATGCATTTTGAAGTTACGGGTTTGATTATTGCAACATGTCATGTGATCGAGTCAATTCTCGTCTTTTTCCATTGAGGGTCAATTCTAGTCTTATTTTATATATCTGTTTGTGTACGTCAAAAGCCTGAGGATCAGTCGTCACTGAGCAGACTGACCCCCCTCACCCCTCTGCGTCGATGGCTTTCCTTTCACGTAGCCACAGCCACTTGCAACACGTGCGCAAAGAAGGAGAAAATGCCAAGATGCCTCTGCTCCAACACCAGATAATGCACGGAAACAGATAATGCACGGAAACGCCAGTTGAACCCATGTAGTTATGGGAAATACTGGAAACATCAGGAATGAAATGGGTTCCAGCAGCAACAGTTCAGAAGAGGAAACAGTTGAGGATGGAGACGTGTATGGACGTTTTGCGCTCATCAAAGCTGGGATTCTGGGTTTGGTTTTTGTGCTTGTAACATGTGGCAATCTTTTTTTCTTGGGCACACTTTGGAAGAGGTGAAAAAGAAACACAAAAACCCATCTGTTCCTGCTGCACCTGTGCTTGGCAGATCTTGTGGTCGCTTTT
Organism: Myoxocephalus aenaeus; assembly: GCA_038501785.1. NCBI lineage: Eukaryota > Metazoa > Chordata > Actinopteri > Perciformes > Cottidae > Myoxocephalus > Myoxocephalus aenaeus. The sequence continues at coordinate 1,519,290 of JBAMJR010000043.1, read as the reverse complement.
TCCCAAGTCCTACCGCAGTTTCTCATATATTACCCACACGTTCCGAGGCACGGACTTCCTGTGCCGGTCCGTGAAATACTTGCAGGTGATCGGGATGTTTGCCTCCACGTGCATGATAGTGGCCATGACCATAGACCGGTACCATGCGGTTTGTAAGCCGATGGTTTCCTTCTTGAAGGGCTCGTTCAGGAGATACCTCTCCATTGGTGCAGCGTGGCTGATCTCTCTCGCTTTCAGCGCTGCTCCCATCTTCTCTCTCCAGGAGGTGGGGGAGAACCTGTACGACTGCTGGGCTACATTTATTGAACCGTGGGGGAGCAAGATCTACATCACCTGGGTCACTCTGACATTGTTTGTCCTGCCTGCAGTCATTGTGCTCTACTGCCAAATAAGAATATGCACAACAATTTACTTCAACATGAAGAGAAAGGCGCTGCAAGCGCGAAGGGGGTGTCCAACGCCATGCTGAAGACTGTGAAAATGACATTTGTTATTATAATGACATGCACAGTGTGCTGGAGCCCATTCTTTGTTGTCCAGTTGTGGTCTGCATGGAGTCCCAGCAGTGTTCCTACTCAAGGTTTGTCTAAGTGAGGACCAAATATGCCTGTCACATTATATTTAATGTCACTGTGGTGTAGGCTCACAAGTTATAAATCAACAACAAACAGGATAGTGAAGTGTTTATGTCACGCTATAGTCAACATTCATGCATTTTTGCTCTCTTTTTAGAACATAAAGTTTGCTTACACGTATTAGTGCAGAAAAATCGGCCGTATAGCAGAGTGAGTGTCTGCTGTCCACACATGACAGTCTGTATGAACGCGCCGTGTAGTGGGCAGCGCGCCGTGTAGTGAGTGGGTCGGTCTGACCCGCCCCTGAACTGTGGACTATACGGCACTGAAGGCCTAGGTCGAAAACGTACGGCCCGCCACTGCACCCCTCGACCTCTTTAAACTTTTCTTCCCTGTACAAACAGTAACCATGTGTAACACAAACAAGCATCCTGCTAAACAAATAGCAAATCGGAGTAAATTCAAATGGCAGACTTGGGTAGGATGCTTTTACAAGTTCATTGGGTTGCTTCTGTACATGTACACCTTCTCCAACAGATTAACATACAACTACGCTGCAGGCAGAAACAGAGAGACAGAGATAGGTGGAGAGGATGCATGAAAAGACTGTGGCAAAGTGAGGAAGGAGAGACACTAAAACAATTAGATAGGAAGCGTGAGGGTAAAGATATTAACTACAATGAAAACGAGACCGGAAAGGAGAAAGTGAAAGGGGAGGGAGTGATGGAGTGGTGAAGGTGGTAGAACAACGAAACAAAAATAAAGAGGATACAAAGAGAAAAACTGATTTCTGACAACTGGTTCTTCAGCATGCTTTGATGCTTATCCCTGCTTCCTTTTGTGCATTTCAGTTTCCTGTCTGCTTTATCAGTGAGCCGGCATGTTCACCAGGACCTGGGAAATGGCACACCTGCAGCCATCAGTAATGTTATTACACACCACGGCCCCGGGAACATCGTCAGGTGCCAAAATCAAACCTGCAGGTCATGTAATGAAGGCTACTGATGCCCATACGTTTACACATATATTAACATTTTAATAGTAATAGCTGTACTCCGTGCTCAAAGTGGGCCGGTACTCACCGGAACACAGTACCGACACTTCTACATTTACGTAAAGTACTTTTTCTGCCATCACTCTTTCAGCCCAGCTGCGCTTTATGAGCCACATAAAAACAACGTAGAGCAGTGTATACTGTTGATAAATGGGTCCTCCATACAGGCCAGATATATTGCTGATTTTCAATACAACTGCATATTTTGCTACATCTTAATGATTATATTGACTGCAATGGATTTAGGTATTTTACTCGTTTTGATTTCATTATTCATGGTAAGGAAATTCTAGCTCAAAGCTATGTAAATTAAATTGAAATCTCAGTAAGAAAATGTGTGCAGATTTAAAAAGGAGTAGGTTAATGTTTCAGTGTCGAGCCTATAACAAGCTGAAATATTAACAGATGTGCTTAAGGCTACAGCAAAAATATATATATTTAGCTTTGATTTTTGCTGTCCCTGTCTGGGGCATTGAACAGACCATCAGACCAGATTCTAATGACAAAAGCAATTGAGTTGCATTATCGTAACTGAGGTCTCTTAAGCCCTCCAATGTGATCCCTTTCATCAATGGCGGGCCGTGGATTTTCTACCTGGGCCTTCTGTGCCGTCTGATATAGTTTACATAAATACGAGCATGACGGGATGCGGTGTCATTAACGGACAATGCACGTTGTCCACATCAACAAGAACCAGTCACATTTAGTTATAACAAAACATGACAAAGCAATCCAACAGAACACAGCACACTCAAGAGAACGAGCCAGAAGGAACGATATTAACTACCGTACCGTCAAATTCTCCACCATGCTCACCCGAGGAGGCGCAATGGAAAACAGGCTAACCGCAGTATGTATGCTATTTAGTGTAGGATGGCCTACAAATGGACTTTAAAACAAATAAATCTATACAAATTAAGGCCTATTAAGCTGTGGTTGCAAAATGGTCAGAGATCAACAAAGATAAATATTTAGTGTTATTATATTTAGGCGTAAATTGCTATTTTCATTTGAACATAAATATTATATTACTGTGTATATTAATGTAACGACACAGTGCATTTTCACCAAAATGAAAAAAAGAAGGATAAAACAAAAACATGTCGTTAACACACACTTATATTCTTGCGTCTCACCGCTCTCTCGTGGTCCCGTTGAGTGAGTGTGCTCAGGTGAGTGTATTCTTTTCCAGTGACACGTCGACAGGGTTATTTATGGGCTGCTGTCAGCCAGCAGCGCCTCCTGTTAGGGCAGAGCAGGCGAGGGGCCACCACCTCTTTATTCAGCCCGGACCCAATGATGTCTGGGCTGAGTGCGCCCAGTTTGAAGCTCGGTGCTCGCCATCCATCTTGTTGAAGCGAGTCTCTCCGGGATCCCGTTGGATGTGAGCCCCAGCTGGATCTGGACCGGGCTGCTGCCTCTGCTTTCTTGATCTGTATTAGGCCCGAGGACGGCGGTAGCATCACTTACACACTGCTTCTCACGCTTTCATTGTCTTGATGCAGCGCTTCACAAGATATACTTCAGAGTATGTTCCACTGTGTGTGAGGATTTCTTTGTTGCTTTGTGAGGATTTCTTTGTTGCTTTTTTTTTCTGTTTAAGGCATGTTATTTATTCATGTGTTACTCCACGGAACATATGCAATGGTTATTCATTGTGACGCTGTCTTTGTGCTGGTGCTTTTACATTACAGCCCATCCCTCAGGAAGACTTTGTCCCTCAGTTCAGTCAATACAGCGCATTAATTCTATGCCATACCTGACATTGATTTTTCTTCCTCTTTCGGTTGTTGTCGAGAAGTTTGCAGCGTCCAGAGTCCTGTCTGTTCCATCATGTAAAGCCATTTATCACCCTGTCACGGTGCGTCCTTGGTCACTGGGAATTTCGTCATTTGTGCTCCAAATGCTCTATTCCTGTAAGTCTCAACGGACTGTTCGCAAACCTTAAGGTGGCATTAATAATGTACACATCACAGAAGTTTCTTCACTAGACTGGACCACCTATAGTGTCAGCTTTTCAATAAGTGTGTTCATTCTGAAAGATTGTTGTGGGCTTGTGAACTATTTCTTAATTTCTTCAGCAGTGATTACTTTTTTTTTTTACCTTTTAACTCTTACAAGATGCTTGACATCTTCACCCAATTTGTACCTGTCACCCAATGTGTACCTGTGCTCATCAACCAGTTACATGTCAGGAGCAAAGCTTGCAGTGTGTTGCCAAGAAGGAAAAAAAATGGTCTGCACCAACACGGTCTTTGACTTTTTGATGAAAGCCCTGCGAGCTGTGGGTGAAGTTATCCATGGAAGTTAATGCAAAAGCTGGCTGGGTGAGAGTTGCACTGTTCAGTTACCCCACTTTAAGGTCAATGAGAAGCACCCCGGATTCTGGGCAGATTTGCAGGGAGCACCATTGATCTTGACCCACTCAGAGTATGATATCAGAGATAAAAGGGAGGAGACGAGAGGGGAACTTATTCACTGTCAGCCACAAGTCAGCAAAGGGCAATTCTAGCCCGCAGGCTGTCTTTGAAAAACTGAAGGGCAAAAGCGCGACGGATTAAGCGACGATGTGGGGAGGGAGAGAAATGTAAGCAGCCATAAGGGTTATTGTAATAACACAGAAGCCAGCATCTATCGGCTTCACTCTCCTTCAGAGGCATGTGTGTTAGATGACAGCCAGAATGAACTCGGAGGCAAAAGGTTACGTGACTTGCGCAGGTAAGAGGGTGTTCAGAGTTCCAGCTGGAGTTTTTAGACATCTTTTCTCCTTGTGTGTGTCTATGTACACTATGTGTGTGTTATATCCGACGGAGCAGATTGCTTACATTTGAATTCTTTAAATGAATTTTCATTATCTTCATTTTGAAAAGGCCCAGTTGCTCCTTTGGACACCGCTGTGGACCAACACTTGTCTTCACTTGTTATTTATTTTTTTCCTCCTTGTGAGTAACTTGAGAAAGCACCATCTGTAATGGTCATTAATTGTGAGCTGAGAGGAACACACATCTTGAGTCTGACACGGTGATGTTCATATTCATGAGACAGGGTGGTCGAGCAGCGCGGTAAACTTCAGCCCAAACACAACTCCTGCTCATTAGCCGGCCTAACATTTGCATCATTAGGACACCGCAACAGCAGGGGTGGGAGGAAATGCGACTAAGCGCCTTTCATACAACTCTTTGTTTTTACTCTCAGGATGATAGGCTACATGAGTCTGTGACAGGGAGGGAGGGGAGGGTGGGAGTGATGCTCCAAACGCAGAGAGGAGGGAGGTGACAGGAGGAGAGGAAGGAGGGAGGGAGGCGGGGTGCGATAAAGGGAGTAAAGGAGAAGAGAAAGGTTAGAGAGAAAGAGGAGAATAAAAGAACATTCATTATAAATTCACTGAATCGACAAGCTGTCAGGCCGCGCTACCTAGTGTAGCGTATAAGCCTCTGCTGCACTATTGACTCCGACGTCACGACCAAACTTCTCTACTTTTCTCACCTTTGGTTGCATCCATGTCACCTGTTTCTGCTCCACGCTATCTGCTCTCTGGATTGACCCCTGAGGGGTCTTGGGAAGGCTCGTCATCATCCCCCTCCCCTCACCTCCACTCTCATCCCTGCTGGACCACCAGTGAAATATGAGCTTGCTGTAGCATATTGATCCCATGCCTAGCTCCTGCCTAAAGATAGATAGATCACAGACCAAGCAAAGCACTCCTGATGCCTTCTCCTCTGCAGCAACAGTGCCAATGGCCTCACCGGTTGATATCGATCGCAGTGATCAATTTCACCACAACGCACGCTGATGGATTCTCTGCCCCCGTTGTGGTCGTCGTTTCAACGAGAGCAGGTGAGCTGAGCAAAGGGCTGTCACATAAGATTCGATTGGTCGGGACATGTGTAGTCACCCCTGTGTTATAGCCACAATAGAGGCATCAGCTGTCAGAACCGCTTTCCCATGCTGGAGGTCACGCTTTAAATATTATACGTCAGAGGTCAAAAGTTGATTTCATTTAGATACATTTGAGTATTTATGTTTTCATTTGCTTGTGTTACAAATCAGTCATGGTCACTGTAAAGGCCCAGTGTCATAGGTTGAATTAGGTCGAAGTATTGGTCACAATTACATACAAGTTTAACACATTGTTTAATTCATCATATTAGTTATGATTTGAGATCTGTCTACCTGCCATAGATTTTTCATGGGTTTGCTTAGAACTTCAAACCGTTGAGAATTCTGTTTTTAGCCAATACAAATACCAGCAAAGCATGTTGCGTTTAATAGTAATAGTGCAAATGTGAGCATGCTAACATGGTAGAATAAGATGTTGAACTAACTGCTACCTGCTGTTAGCTTGCAAATGTTTGGCACAAAGTTGTGCTTAAGTTCAGCCTCACAACTCGCCGCATGGCTAACAAAAATACAGAGCGCCCTTATGTCAGTGTGCTCGTTGTTCATGCCTGTAGAGCTCACTTCTGATCTGGACCTCAGTTCATAGGGGGCTTCAAAGAATAAATGAATAAATGCAAACATAAAAACCTATGTAATATGCATTTAAAAGTCAGTCTATTCATCTGTAACAGAATGTTGTAGAGGCTTAACATGTGGTTTCTTATTAATGTGCATCTGTAATGATTACCTGTACTTGAGCGCTGGAACCCAAAAGCACGACAAATCCAGCCAGGGACAGGCAGAGAATACAAGGTCAAAAACGAGCAGGCAGGGTCGGAACAGGCAGATCAGATCAGATCCAGAAACAAGGATGACGCTTGGCAGTGACACACAAGACAATCTGGCTGGGATCAAGTGAACGGATATAAATAGTGAGGGACTAATGAGGGGATGGGCTGCAGGTGAGATGGCCGTGGAAGACCGGGTGAGCGATGACAGGGCGTGAGTGGCCTGAGATGACAGAAGAGATAGAGAAGCAGGCATGCAGGATCAAAACAATCTCAGACGTAGTGGAATTTGTGACAGTATCAATGGTACAGCCTCACAAATCCTCTCCATTTAAAAATATGTATGAAAGCAAGTGGGGATCCGAGACAGAAAGAAAGAAGAAATACGCTGACTCGTGCAAAAGCATGAAAAATGAACAGCCAGTCTCCTCACAGAAAGCAACTTACACAAAATTATCTCAAAGGAGATACGGTGTCCATTCATCACAACTAGTGTGGCTGACTTCCTCCCTCCACCGGTATCCACCTTTCGCTGCTTTGGTTCCTAGTCACAGATGGCACTTGCATTTGTCATGGCCTGTGCTGAGGAGGAGAAGGTGAGAGCACCACAAACAACAATACTTCACAAAGAGCTGCAAAATGAATCATGGGAGCTTTGTCTGCAGCATCCTGTACCCTTTGATAAATCACTTCACCAAGTCTCACTTCTTTATAATTCACCACATATATACCTTTTTATTGTATTTTCTTGGCATTTTCTATTAAAGACACACTTTTCTACCCTATTGATTGCACACACTCAAAAGGCGACGGCCTGACGGGGGAAGAATGGGGGAGGCTCTCATGCATGACTGATAAAACTCTATACTTTAAAGAAAAGAAAAGAAAAGCTTAAACGCTAAAATCCAAATTTCCGTATAGCATGTAGAATATTTTGTCTGCCGGGAGTCACACACACACCTCGTCCGTTGACTCCACTAACGCCCCGCTCTCTTTGTGTCTTCAGTGACAGATGTCCCTGCCAAGCCTGATTGCCGTCTAGTGGCTGACGCCTCAGCGCTGACAAAGCCCCGTGCAACAGCATGCACGACTCTTTTGAGAACCTCTGTCTTCAATACAAACCCTTGGCACACACTTTCTTTCCTGTTTTTGCCGAGTATGACGCCATGATCTATATTTTTCTCTGTGAACTAATGCAACTTTGGAATGAAAATAAAGTCAGTTTGGGTCACTTGGCCCGTTTGGGTCTGTGTCATTCGCTCCTTGGAACTTTCCATAATGTGTCCCACTGAAAGGTTTCGGGAAGCCTTTTTATCTTTTCTCTTGTAAAAAAAGGTGCGCCAAGCTACGACGGGTCTATCAGTACAGTTGCTGAGAACCGTAGGAGCATATTGGGGTGCACTGCCCACCCATGGTAAATTTTTTCAAAAAATTTCCCATAACTTATTTTCCCCCCCGACATAAGCATAATTCAGTCTATATATCACTCTACTGCTCCCCCTGTTTCATTACCATGTTAACTGTCCTCAACAAGAGCTTGGTTTTTAATGCTACAACCTTCCAGATGCAGATATAGGACGATAAAATGGAAAAAGAAAGTCATATCCTCTTGCTTGCCTTTCAACTAACTCACCTTGAGTCAAATCTCTTCAGTTTTGATGATCCTCCTATAATTTTGCCTTTAACCACACAAGCGCTAAAATGTCACCCCTGATGCACCAAATGTCATTTCTACTAACACACCTCAGCGTGAACAGCTCAGTCAATATCCACCTGTCATGTGGGTCTGAGCGCTCCCAGTTGATGTGCGGCCTGCCAATAGCCCGCCCTGTGCAAAAAGGCCTCTGCAGCACCGGGACCAGATGTGAACAAGTAGATTTCATCTTTGCTGGCAGTCATTCCCTGCAGGCAGCTGCAGATGGATCAATAACACCAGTCTATGCCCCCCCCCCCCCCCCCCCCCCTCCTGCCTCACAGACAGAGGGAGAAGTCTTGGAGTGGCTTTTGTGGCAAAATCATATACAGATCTATTGGGTTGGTATGGATCGATTCAGGACATGCACATCAAGTGGGAGAGGAGGACAGGGATCGTGTGTGTGTGTGTGTGTGTGTCTGTGTCTCTGTGTGTGTGTGTGTGTGTGTGTGTGTGTGTGTACATGGGGGCATCTCTATCACCTCGGCTGTAGGTCAATGAAGATGGAGGAGCTGTATTACAGTGAAATATGCACAAACATGTTTGGCAATCCAGTCCTATCTGATCTGTCTGTGTGGAGTCTAATAGAAATATGGATCTGTTCCCTGTCACACTGACACTTGATTCGTCCCTTCATGAGCTCATACACTGGCCCCGATCCGGCGTCGGTGTGGCACGCTGACACTTTGTGACACTTTGAGTCACAGGAGGGCTCCGGACAAATTGTCGCGGTGAATGTGAAAAATGTTTTTAATGCCGTTGGAACACTATTAAAGGAGACCTATTGCCTGAGCACAACAGGAGAGAGGACACGGTGGACATTAGTATGGCCCTCTGTCCACCACATTCACCTTCAGGTTGCATTGGAGAACGTGCGTGAGGCTCTGGAAATTAGAGATGTCACCCAAACTGTGATAGTGATCAACTCCGCACCCTGTCGCGGGCCACGATTATGATTCAGCAACATAAATGTTACATCAGAATGTCCTCTGCTTGCAAAATGCTGACCTTTCAAACAGCAAAAAGTGAACACGGGGGGAGAAGCTAACCTTTAGATCTGAATAACATCTGGACAGTTGGAGAGGCTTTACTGCAGTGTCAGAGTGCCACCTAGTGGCCAAATGATGCACTGATACTGTAGTTTGTGTGGCACACTAGCAATTCTTTTATTCTCTCATGAACACATTGCAGCTCGAACCCTGGGAAATAAGTGTGTAATGATAGAAAGGCAAACATGATTGCACAACAGGAATTCACACATGGCAGTAAAATTTATCTAATTTGATGGAGCCAGTCTTATAGACACAATATTATGTCGCTTCATTAACCCTGCATTCATAATTCATATTCTTCAATTCAATTGATCGGTTGTCAAGCATTAAGTATTGTTCCTTCCCGTCTTCAACACTCGAGAACGCTTCCATCAAGCCACCGGTGGAAGGTCTTTTGGGACCAATGTACTTGATTGTGTGAGGATAACCCATTAACATGCTAATTTGACAATTCGTCTATGCCATAATTGCCTCCATCAATATAAACTGAGACCATGCAGCCTTCATTTGTAGGACACAGTAAATGGCTGCTGTATTTTGATTTATAGTGAGGCAAAAAGCAGTGGCTTGCTAAAATAGGACAATGTAGGTGACTGTCTCTGTTCTTTTTTGGAGGGAGTGTGACTCAACGACTGCCTTTATTAGTGATGACTGGGTGTGACCTACGCTTCTTACATTAATGGCAAAGCGACGGGGCATTAAACCATCTCTGACCCATCCTGGAGTTAACTGGCAACCCACTGGGGATTTTCCTGTTGACGTGACCTCCCATCTCGTCACCACACGTTAGCTCACAAGAATCAGTGATCATGGTGGCTTTTTTTCCATAAACTTTGACCGGCTTCAATATACTGTTTGTATCATTACTTTTAAATTGCTCCATCAACATTCATGCGGCACCTGAACAGAATAAAGGTCATTGGATAGCAAGCTCTTTTTGGTCACTGCTTCCTGTCTCCTTGTCGAGTCGCTTAAGAGTCAAAGAAAACAGACACTTTATTGAGATTTAACTAAACCATTAATCTTATCCAACTATTACTTTCAAAGCGTCTCGCTTTTGCTGATCCTAATGCTGGCCAACTTTACTTCAAGTTTTTGGGCACTGTTATTTAGTTGGATTTTTCTCTGTTGGTAGAAAGACACAGGATGATGGTTCAAAGAAAGTGAAAAGCCTCCACTAGACATCCAGTTTCTCAACCGTTTTGCATGGCAATCTACTTATTTTTTCTTCTTCATAGCAACAGCAACTGATCCCATATATATTTTCTGAGATCACATCTTCAAAACCCTCTCGTCAAAACTCTCTATATATAATGTATTGCTTTGCTACAGAAGAGCCACCAACTCCACCCAAAATCACTCTCTCCCTGACGACAAGCTAGCATCAATGAAACCTGAAGGATGTCAAGCATCGGTACCTTCAGTAACATGGAGGCAGTGCTGGGCTGGAAATCCTCATCATGCAGAGCAGAGGGAGGATGAGGGAGCAGCTCCCTGGGGGCTCCAGAGCTGCTCAGGAGCTTATCAGAGATGAAATCCCAGAATTTATTTAACCTTGCTGTCCAAGGAGACGGTCCACTCAATAAGAGTAAAATGAAGATGCATCCGTCTGCGCCTCATATGGCTGGATGATGTCAACACTTGAGGGTGAAAAAAAGATATATATTTATAGTTTCAATTAATTATCTGGAGTTATTTATGGGATTGAGTAAGTATGTGTGTATGTATGTATGTATGTATGTCTGTATGTATGTATGTATTAGTGCTGTCATATTAGCGCGTTATTAACGGCGTTAACGCAAACCAATTTTAACGCCGTCAATTTTATTAACGGCGTTAACGCATTTTTTTTTTTTATTTTTTTTTTTTCGCGAGCACCACGCCGGATGTAGCTCAACCGGAAGCAAAACAATAGGCACGCCGTTTGGGCTTGGAAGCTAGGCTAACGTTACGGTTTGAAATGAATGAATGGTGAGCGCGATACGGCAAAATGAATGATATTCAGTGAACTGCGAACAGGTGCGCGTGCCAGAAGGGAGCGCGAGTGAACACATTGAACACAGTAGGAGAGAACGCAACGTTAGCCAGCTAGCTAAAGCTCCGGTGGAAAATTATTAGCTAACGCTACCGTTTTTGAGGAGGTAGATTTTGAGGAGAGGGGACTGACAAGGCAGAAGGTAAAGTGGTCCACCGTTCTATCAATAAGCAGACCTGCCAACCTGTACGCAATTTGCGTAGCGGATACGCATTTTGACTTCAAAGTATGCTAGAAAAAATTAGTCTAAAATTAATTTTAGACTAATTGACCAGCACACATTATATGCAATGCAATATAATGCATGACGAGTATTTAATGACTTATCAATATATAGGTTATATATCAAGGTTGGCAGGTCTGAATAAGGCTAAACTAGAAGTTAACACTAATACAAACATTATTTTTGCAGAATGAGTGTGTTAGGGGAGAAGGATGCAGCCATTGTTAAACAGCTGGATTGAAATGCAGCTGGAACTGGTCGTGGCTAAAACTGGAAGGCAAGGTCTCAATAAAAGTGCAAGAGGTGTCCTTTCATCTAGGAGATGTATTCTCCAAAATCAACAGGCAGGGATTCACCAGATGCATTCTCTGCATCAAAGATATAAATTATGCTAACAAAGGCAGCCATGCTCTCCCTTACCACATTGTGCCTCATATACTGTAAATGTTAGACCCAGTGACAGGCTGGCATGAAATGGCTTGCATAATACTTAGTAAGGGGGCCATAATAATTTTTGACTCATGGCTGAAGTTAAGTTTCTCCAGCTCTCCCCAGGTTGGCAAAAAAAGCATCTCAAAATGCATCAGATTGATGCTTTAAAATATGGAATATTTAAATTCGCGGGAGCATGCCCCGTAAGAAACAGGGGAGAAGCAGTGGCGGCTGGTGACATTTTTTTTTGGGGGGGCGCAGTTGGGCGGCGCGGTTTAAATAGCACTCCACAATGAGAAGAAAAGAGGTTTTGAGTAGAATATTCTAAAAAACAAAGCTTTATTTCAAGAAAACACAGTGCTCAACACTGTCCAATAACAACTATCAACAAACTGTAACTTTGGGCATGAGAGGTTCAGAGCAGAATGGTTTAAGAAACATTCAATGTGGTGGCCAGAGCAACTTCAGGGAATACATTGACGTAGCATTCAAACTGGGGGCCCTGCAGTAAGGTGGCACTGGTGAGGTGGTCTTTGAAGGCAAAGCGTTCCCTGGTGTGTCCAAGTATGGTGTCACAAACCTACAGATAAATATATAGAGAGAGACAGTAAGATAAGTTGTGGGGAAATATCTATTACAAACAGGCTTCATACTACAGACAAAAAACTATGTTTTGTGTGTCTTGATGGCTCAGCAACAGACAAAAGGCCAGGAGCCACCTTGATGGCTGTAGCTATGACACACACACACACACACACACACACACACACACACACACACACACACACACACACACACACTAACTTGTTGGGGGTTGAATTGGTATTTTAGATAAAGTTATAGCCTGATATGATATCCACCCAAATCTAACAATGTCCAACATGTGTTCTGCTGTGGGAAAGATAAAACATTAAACTCTAACACAGGCATCTGCTGATTTTGACACTCACTTCTGCAGCAATCCTTCAAGCTCATCTTCCTTCACAGCCCGGCGCTTCCTCGGCTGCTCAGAGCCACTGCACACGGAGCCTCCAGCTAGCAGCTCCGGTTAGCATGTAGCTTGGTGCATGTAGCTTCACTGCTTTGCTGCTGAATATTTAAATCCGGATGTTCGGGTCCCAACTCTTTCAGCCTCTTCTTGTCAACATCTGATCGTGGATTGAAAGGTGTTTCGCATAGAGATACCACAGAGTTTTCAGTCGCCATACTAACATAATCAAAGTCTCTGCTAGCTGTGTTGCTCGCGTAGCTACATGGGATGTGAGGGAATGATAAAGGTCTCTGATTGGACGAATAGTCCAACCACGTTGCAATAAGAAACGATGTCATTGGCTAGGGCGCAGATTCGTGCGCCCGAAGATTCACGTTTCATCCGCCAATGAGAAGCTGTCCTTGCCGTCACGAGGGTGAAATGTTTGTTAGCTTTCCATAGACACACATTGGGCCGGCGCCCCGAGAGGGGAGGGGCTTTTCTCAGTAATGATGAATGGCGATATATTATATTTAACTTAAGTGGTTGTTGACAGGGGCTTACGGTCTCCCACACACACATTTAGCGCGTCAACACGGTATATTTCTTATTTAAATTATTTGATATATAATGTTTTTTGACAGTATATATTATATATTTTTTTCTTCTTTTTTTTTTTCATTGCAAAATTTTAGGAGGAGCGGCGCCCTAGCGCCCTCTATTGACGCACCGCCACTGGTGAGAAGGATATTACCCCTCCTAGAGGGGTAATATCCTTCTCACCTGTTTCACCCCTGACCAGTTTTCATGCCTGGTGCACTCTATAATTTTATTTTGTAAACCCTTGTTTACCTGAAAATGTGCAGTAATTTTATTTTGTACCGCCCTGATTGGCAGTTGTTTTTCAATTAAATAAAGCAAGCCAATCCACTTTTTCATGTTGATAAGAGCATTAAAATGCAAAAAAAAAAGAATGCGATTAATCGCGAGTTAACTATGATATAAATGCGATTAATCGTGATTAAATATTTTAATCGTTTGACAGCACTAGTATGTATATATGTGTAGTTCAGGGAACAGGCCTCAGTCATGTCAGTGTCATTAGTATACGTGCAACATGTTAAATGATAGATCTGTTGAGTAATTCAATATGATGATAAAGGGTAAGCCTCACCAATGCCTTCTGTTCAAGCTCATTTAAGTATTTGATTATTTGCAATCAATTCCTTCCCTCAATCATTACCAGCGATCAATTTGAGGAAGCCAGCTAATATCCAATTTCTGCTGACAAACCAATCCACTGAAAATGTACTGACCTTCACTTTGCATACTAATTGATGTTTTAAATCAGTAAAGCTGAAGAGTGGCACATTGGAGGCTGTTTTGCATGTGACGTTCACCAGAGAGTGATCATGCCAACTGTCTCATTGTGGGTAAACTCCTTCTTCTATTAGTCAGCATTATTGTACGTTATGCGTTCATGCAAGACACTCCTTCTCCCATTATTCTCGTGACCCCTCAGGTTTGTCTCGTGACCCTTTGGAGAGGCCTGGCCTGGTGGGGGAGCACTGGACTGAACAACCCCACTGCATATAAAGTATTAAAACTAGCTCCATTGCTGGCATTTACACTAGAACGCAGCATTCACATTGATGTATCAGTTCATAATTTGCTGATAACACTCAGATGTTTACTGAACTGGTATAATTCCTGTTTTGTATTGGTACTTTTGCTGAAGTGAATGATCCTCTCACCACTGCACCGTACCAACCTGCCGAACGGACGGATGATGGATCGACCAGATGTGACAGTCTATTTTCGTTCATGTTATTGATTCCCACAAAGTGAAACCATGGAGACACACAGTTTGTTGAATTGTGCATGTAATTACATGACACTAGTATTATTAACTCTACCGAGCAAGGCGAGGGCCCATTACCTCAAACACCTTGTTTTCAAGCATCGCAAATTATCGTTAATAGCTTGGACAGTAAACATGGCTAACTACACTCCACCCCCATCTCCAACGGTATCTTTCCCCACTGAGGGAATGTGTCTCTCCTCCCTAATTGGTCTCCTCAACTTCTCTCATCTTAGGAAACTGCTGCCCCCTCATTTTCCCAGTGGTAATGTTCCTAGCTGCCTGCAGGCCTGCTGGAAATGACTCCTGTGATGTGTTCAATGATTACTGAATATGCAAGGCGCTCTGTGGTTGGATGTGAGCAATCAACACAAGGGGCTATAAATGTATGGGAAAAGGCTGGCAGGTGTAATTATGCTTGGCACAAATAACATTAACACATGCTTGCAGTCATGTCATTTGGTAAAACATAATGGACATTTTTCGATCGCAAAAGGTCTTTTGAAAAAAGGTAAAAGCAAACAGTTTTCAGTATTTTGATGATCCATGCTGCAATACCTCACATTACCAGCAGAGGGGGCACATGCCATTCTGTTTCCAATGTGAAAACAGAGGGATCTTTGCCGTCAGGCTAAATTGATACAGGTTCTTCCTCTGGCTTTTGATATCACTGATGAGGGAGAGGAGAGCAGCCAATCCCTGATCCGATCACACAGACAGAGTAGCAAATAAGAGCTGTGGACTTACAGCCCTTTGCCATGTTCACATAAGGGGAGTAAATAACGGTATCATCGTAGGTTGACCTGACTAAGCAGGAATTAAGAAGCCTGACATGAACCGTTTCAGGAGGGAAAGGTATAAAACAAGAGTTAGCCAGCAGCAAAGCAATAAAAGGTGAGATGAAATCACATTTATTAACAGCGGCTGCAGGAGCAGAAATAGTGAAAAAGTTGGCCTTTCGACATGAAGGATGGGGAGTGATTTTATTTTCTGCCGTGCCTGTAGCTAATGCAGTCAGATAATGGCCAGGCCCTGCTTTTCATCCCAGCTCCAAGTTGTTTAATTAGATCAAACGCTGATAAATGAGTTGACTTTCAAATGAGCTACTCAAAGGGTTGGAGGTGGAGAGATCTCTATCACACTGATAATAAAGTTGACCCGAGTCTACAGTTCATCAGGGGGCGCTGTACAGGCCTGGGATGTGCTTTCTGCCCAGAAACACGTACAGTATCCCTGCAGGGTCATTTTCCTGCAGTGTAAGTGCATCTCATATAGTGTGCAAAGCAGCAAACTTCATGTTGGAAATATTTTTCATTCATCAAAATGTATCTCTACACGGTTTCGTAGATGACACTTTTCCTCTGGGCACCTGAATATTACCTCATAAATTAACACCGTAGGCATTTAATCTGCCTCTCTTTCTCTGCTCACCTCCCATCTCTGCCACGGGTCTAATCCTCTGTGACTAATAGGCTGGGTATGAGGATTATTTTCTTTTACCTGCTCAGAGACACAGTGAAAGAGAGACAGTGAGGGAGAGATGAATGGATATGTGGAAAGCTTCTTTTTTTTGATGGCATGACAGAGTGGTCACCATACTGCTCCTGAGCTTCAGAGTCAGTTTGAGAGTTCACACGCTGAAATAAAGCCTGAAAGCCACGCTACTTCCATGTTGCACTCACTGAAATGTTGGGACTGACTCAAGGTATAGGCACATCTTTCTTCTGCATGCAAAGATTCTTTTTTCAGTTTATGAAGAGATTAATAGGATCTCCGGTCCACTTTCCTCACAGGCTTGTATTCCGCGTCTCGGTTCTTGCAGTTACATGTGCTTAATTTAATAGCAGCCATTTAAAAAAAACTAAAAACATTTTGTAATAACGCTTGGACTTTGTTACACATTTAACAGTCGACTAAGCGATGCAACTCTTTGCAGCTTGCTATGAGCTGTAGTGCAACTCAGAAAATGAGCAAAGAACATGAACAACCAGCACACTGATACCTGATCTAATCCACAACACAAATCTGCTTTGTGACGACTGTCTGCAGCCATGCTTGCAGCTCTGTGGGGCCTGAGCATTACTGAGACAGGCTACAGCTGCTGAATGCTAATGTCAGCGTGCTAATGTCTGACGTCAGCGTGCTAACGTTAGATAGGGTGACCAGACGTCCTCTTTTTCCCGGACATGTCCTCTTTTCGAGACCTAAAAAAAGCGTCCGGGATTTTGCTACGTGCGGGAAAATAGTTATTACCCCCTTACAAGTTTTGGAAATGGTATCTCCCTCACGTTCCACCTTCTTGCGCAAGCTCTGACTGTAGAGAGAACTGTCATTGGTCGACCGATCTCAACGTAAATGTAAGTTCACGGCATGCTACACACTACTGCTACCCCCCCCCCAATCTGGTCACCCTAACGTTAGAGTGCTAACGTCAGAGTGCTAATGTCAGCGTGCTAATGTCAGCGTGCTAACGTGCTCACAGTGACAATGCTAATGGGATAATATTAAGAAGGGGTATGGAACGACATTTACCATGTTCACACCTCAGTTCAGCCAGTTAGCAGTTCTCACTTGATGTATTAACTCGGTACATATTGCAAACACAAGTTTATGGTCTCCATCGCTAGTTGTAATACTTTATTATTAAAAATGATGGTCACATTTAGAGTCGAATAGACCACAAATCAGGGCATTCCTTTAGTGCATGGCTAACTTGTCACTTCTGGTTAAAAAGAAAACAAGATGGCGACGAACGAAATGCCAAACTCAAGGATTCAAAACAGTAGTCCACAAACCAAATAACAGTCTACGATTAACACAAAGCTGGATTTGTTTTTCAAGTAAATGTAGCAGGTATTGGACAAATAGAGATTTTGACGAGACGATGGGGCTACAGAAAAGTCAAAGTATCGCTCAAGTTGTTGAGACTGACATTGACGTCCCAAAAAACGTTACTAAACCTGATCTAAAGAAGAGCTCCATGGTAGCTTTTCGAAACTGTTGTCCTCTGTCCACGCGGAGGAATTCCTCACGGAGGACAGCGTCTCACTGCCGAGGTCATCCATTTTTGCATGCTCCAAGAACTCATTTGAATATTCAAAGGCAAAGTGTGTTGGTAAAAACTTTCTCATGCTCTCTTGCCCGCATGGTTCACTCCTTTGATTTCAAGGGCTTGGGCTCGTTAAGATTGCATCTGCGGA
The DNA here is from genome assembly GCA_038501785.1 of Myoxocephalus aenaeus. NCBI lineage: Eukaryota > Metazoa > Chordata > Actinopteri > Perciformes > Cottidae > Myoxocephalus > Myoxocephalus aenaeus. The sequence goes on along the minus strand of JBAMJR010000043.1, from coordinate 1,501,528 downwards.
TAATCAGATCGTATAAAGAATGAGCCAGTAAAGCTTTACGTCTGAGACAGATAGGATACAATAAAGCTAATCTTATTAAACAACTTCTATAGTAAATATATGCAGTGATCCTCCCTCGTTCACATTGTAATCCGATCAAAAGACTGCGAACAAAGAGGAGAAAGTAGTCCTCTTTCACCAATCTGTCAAGCTACATTGTCCCAGGCAGATCCACTAATGTATTTCCACTTGAGGGAGTGCTGTTGGGGTTTGGGATAACTTGTCTTCAAAATAAGGCGACATAATAGCGATTGGATTGGAAAGTTATTCAGCTGAAGAGGTGATTTCCCCGGGATATTAGCATATGATTACTTTCTCACACTGTGCTTTGTGTGGCAGGATCTCATTTTGCGCTGACTTAACAACCAGGAATGGGATGCCACCGGCCATTAGAAAAACAATCCCAAGTTTGTGTGTGAAGATTTTAGTAACTTAAAGGGGACATATCAGGAAAAACTTACTTTTTCCAGGCTAAAGTCCCAGTGTGATAAGACGTTTTTTATTTAGTGATGTGTAAACCTCCACTTAGTGCTAACATGGTTAAGTTTGAATCTGAAAACAGCTGGTTCAACCAGCTGTATCCCGACAAGTGAAAACACACTGGTGGCCATGAATTGTGTACTTATTGGCATACTGTGTATTGTTTTTTATTTGTTGAATAAACAGAACAACATCCTATAAATAACACAACATTCTCGGTAAGAAGAGATGTTTAAGACACGAAAGAAAGAATATACACAAGTAGAAATATTTAAACAAGGAGGACAATAAAGTTGTATACCCAATAGCAATATAAATATCCATCTATATATATATATATATATATATATACACACACACACACACACACACACACATTTAAACATTACAATTCATTATTTAAATGTCATTCAGTCAACATCCTATTCTCTCCTCATATTATTATGTTACTGGAGTACAAATAACAAGTTGAGTGACGCTGGCAGCACCAATCCTCGTCTGATCTCAGGCCTCTACAGTCAGGTTGTTCATAAAATGGAATAAAGGTGTCCACATCTTGTAAAAATCCTCAATTCTTCTACCCACATATCCATACACTGTATCACCCCTCGTGTTGAAAAGGTTTCCACGTCACAGAGGAATTGCTGTGCACTGTGCGTGTCCATATGACCAGTCGTACAGTGAACTCAGTCCTCGGGGGATCTCATTTACTCTGCTTCTCTTGGGTTTCCACTAAGTCTTGGGAATATCAATTGCACTCGCCTCAGGTCTGCTATCCAGTATTCATGGAATAATTCAGTTTAATGAACAGAGTGCACAGAACACATAGCGTTCCATTTACGTCTTCAACTGGCCACATCTGGATGCAAAGCCTTTTTTGGTTCGAAGTGGACTGGTGTATTTCATCACGGGGAGCCACCACACATAAAAGCAGGCGCAACACATTTGCAGAGGGACGTAAAATGACTTGACTCCTCCACGGCAGCCTTTCACACACATCGTTTCCATGTTGTTTGTCTTTCGCTGCCTCCTCCCTGCCTTGTTCGCTCAAGGGTGGAGTTCCTGAGATTGTGTGTTGGTTTGTGAGTGTGTGTGTGTCAGAGGGATTAATATCAGTAATGGCGACAAAGAGCATTTATTTGCCCATATGTTGAGCGGTCACTTTATTGCCGATGGGTGGGGGACGGGGCTCAAAGAGGAAGAAACAGAAGCAGTAAATCAGAGAAGAGGCGCTGTGGGCTGTGAGTACTGACCACTCATCTAGAGAAAGAAAGAGAGAGATGGGACGGATGCTGCCAAGAGGTTATTAGATAAACCACCTAATCTCCAGGCCCGAGCCCCAGTGGCACCATGTAAGCCTCAGGGGCGAGAGGTGTTAAAGGTAGTTTATGGGCATGTTTATGGAGATCAATATGTGTAAGCTGCAGTGGTGGGGGACTGAGTGCTAGGCATCAGTGAGATTGTTGTTGTTTTTAGGAGGAGGGGCAGAAGTTGCTCCCTGGTTCAATTTTTTTAATATAAATGCCCCAACCGTGTGACTCTCTGTCAAAGTTCAGGGCTGATTTAGAACCATTTTCAACCCATGAAATGTAGATTTTAAATCAGCACCATTATCCTTCTGAGCCCCAAGTCCCACACAGAGGAACAAGCTGTAAACACATCGTTGCCATATAATATAACCTGTTAGCAAACAATTAGCACAACAATTATTTGATCCATTATTAATATAATATGATATATATTAGTACATCTTGAAGATACATTTTTTACCAGCCACAACAGCGAAGCTTGTACTTTTTTCACCTTGTGAGGCAGTTTTTAGTACATACACATATGACAACGTCATATCTCGCATACCATGCACAATAGTTGTGAGATATAAAGGATATTCCACATAAAGTACTTTTCTTGCTCCCCATGATAACAGGCCAAACATAGATGACCTCCGGTCATGTCCAAAATATTTTCAGCACGACTACAAATTAACTTTAGCAGCATAAAATCTTCCCTCTGGGTCAAAGACCTGTGGCTCTCGCTGGCCTCATTATTTTTGCACCGTCGAAATAACAAGATTCACACAGGGAGAACACCACAGAGGAAGAGATGACGAGAGACCAGTTCCGCTCTCAAAGATGCCTGGAGACAGACACAATAGATGTTGAGCTTTAATGGAGTCACTCACTGGACTTCTTCCCTCTTACCCCCAGCGTGCTCCACCATAACTGTCTCGCTCTCACACATTCATGCAAAAAACAACACATAAATACTGCAAATTGACTCCCCTCCCCTGAAAAGGGAGCTTGCTGGAATCACAGCGTTTATTTGATTCTATGGAAACTGCAAATATCGATGGTATCAAAGTTTGGATTTTCCTTTTTAAAACTATAATTGTCTCTCTCGTCTTCTGGGTTAGTGTGCCACTGGGGCCGCCATGGATCCAGTCTACACAGATCTCTTCCCGAAGGATCCAACGACTGGTAATGAGAGTGCCGTTCCTCCAGGAAAAGACACAGTCATGACAACTTGCCTCTCAGCGATAATGCAGTCTCTCACCTTGTAATGGTGACAAACCTTGACCGAAGCAACACACACACATATCAGCGTCCGGTCTGTGCGTGCTTTTATTTTCAAGCAAGCACGACTCCCAATTCTCCTTTGTGCACGTGAAAAATGGCACACCATCCTCTCCTTTTTACATGAATCCAGAACACACACACACACACACACACACACAGTATATGCCTGAGTCAGTGCAGCAGCAGTGCCACATTGGATCAGAATGAAAAGCCAATGATGACCTGCAGCTTTGGAGCCCATGGCAGAGTGAGCGAGGCGGCTTCCAGCTGAGGACAGTGAACGCAGCGCAGCACCATGGCGGAGCAGAGGATCCCACTCAGAGCTGCTCACGCGGAACTGACTGCTCGTTGAGATGGATCACTTTGTTCCCAGAGTTACACAAAAAGCATAACGAGAAGGCTGTGTGTGTGTGTGTGTGTGTGTGTGTGTGTGCGCGCGTGCGTGTGTGGTTAAGCGTGCAAGCTTCGCTGATATGGCTTTACATAATTTACATAATAGGTGAATAACTCTGTAATGTCTATCACAGCCCAGCTTTTAATATTTTTATATTTTATCAGTGTGAAGTGACACTCCTCTTATAATCAATTTTTGGAGTATCAATTACTCGCGCCACGTCGGCTTGAAAAGTATTAAGTGTGAAAATGTCCACTCCAACATGACCTTTCTATATATTTCTTTGTGCCTGTGTATTTTCAGGGCTACCATGAATGCACGGATAGATGCTATGGTTTAAAGTCAACACATTTGAGGGCCCCCTTTTGTTGGGAGCTCTGTTTTGAATTATTGTTCACTTCCTGACTGCTCACTTCCCTGCAGTTGAATGTTCTCCCAGGCTAGTCCCCTGCCTCTCCATGTGAAACCTTATACAGCCTCGACACACATAACTGGAGCATAGTAACAACACGGCACTCCCCGGGTCCCGCGGCCCACAGCCGCTCTCTCGGAGGGACAATTGGCCCAATCTCCCCCTGCATCTCCTGGACTTCTGCCAAGGCTTCCATCAACAAGGGGATAGAAGAAGCCGACTGTTCCTGGTGTAGAAGGCCCAGATGAAAACATTACCTTTCTCTCGATATGTTTGCAGAAATGAAAGGCGTGGACTGGTTTAAATCAGAACAGAGGAGCAAAGGTTGACTCAAAATACAAAATAAAACAGAAAACGACTTATCGACCATCGTGATTCACTTATTGATACCCATTGACACGACAGACACAAAATATATAATTTTGCACAGGCTGGAAATTCATGCCAACACCAGTAGTGTTTTAGATTAACTATGCAAGCACAATATTATCTACAAAATGTGCATTCAGTAGAGTGCAGGTCTCCGCCCGACTTGAAGCGTTTATTTAGGCTTCAAAAAGGGACTTCAAGAGCAGCGACTGAGGGGTTCGACGCTGCAGCAGGAAGTCAATAACAGTATGAAACAGGTAATGAACGGTGTTTGTAGAAAGTGTGAGTCAACGCAACCTCAAGCAGTATTTGAGCATCCAGCCTTGAACGGGCCCCCAAAATATTATGCAGTTTGCTGCAGCCGAATGCGAGATAAGCCGTGGACAGACACACAGGCGCACACTCACTGACGACCAGTCATAATATTGAGTCAAAGTAATATTGAGCTTAATACAGGTCAAAGTAAATACATTTTTAGAAGTGACTCGTCTACAACTTACTGTTTACAATTGCTGATGTAGCCACAGTTTATTTTTTAGCTGCTTCTGGTGACAATCACCACAGTCACTAAATCACAAAGAAGCCTCACAAATACAGTATATATATATACGTATGAATAAAACAGTTAAGTTGAAGTAGCGTCTCCCAACTGCAGTCTCAACAAAAAGCTCCATGCTTCACAAAGTCACAGAATGATCTTACAAGGCTCTTGTACTTGACTGGATTATACTGTAGGCTGTGCCTGTTATTTACTCCAGCTCCTCGTGTATGGCACAATGTTTTACTGTTTCTCATGTTTTGGGTCACTCAAAAATAATACTGATCGCCAAAACCTTTTTTAATTTTTTTGCTGTGACTTATATCAAAACACTGCCACGTCACACATGTTCCAGACACTGTATTATAAGAAGAGACAGCAGCATAGCATCATAATCATACACAACAAACAAACTGTGCTCCAGACAGTGAACCCATGACAACAACTGTTTTTTTTTTCTTCTTCATGTTGACTCCACCATCCTCTAATCAGCTTCTGTTCAAGCACAACGCGGGTCTCTGTGCTGCACTGCAAACAGAGGATGGTTGGAGGGCCATTCACTGCTGCAGGCAGGTCAGCTGGCTGTGAGTGCAGCCAGGGTCTAGTCGGTCTGTCGATGCATTTGTTCATCTGCCCGTCTCTGTTCATGCTTTCTGTCCTATCATTTATTAACCATGCGTGTTTGTGTTTGCAAATCTGTTGTGGTAGCCGCTTGCCCGTTTCTGTCTTGCTGTGTTGTTGTCAGTCTCCCTGCTGGATAGTAAATGGGACAGAATGTTTAGTGTGTGTGATTAGATGTCTTTTTGTATATGTGAGTTGGTGTGCGTGTGGCACAGTATGTGTCTATGGTGCTGGTGCATTTGTGTCTGTCCAACATAAGAGATAAGTTTGATTTTTATTGGGGTCCATAAATTACTGAAATAAATTAAAGTGAGCTTTTGCATAAAAGTGCACGAGTGCATACAAGCCAAATAGTCTTAAGGACCAGTGTGTTGAGCCACTTTCACACATGCACCACAACCCTGATGTTATCTAGATATAACCCGGAGGAACAGTATGTGAGAACGCAAATGTCCAAATCGGTTGGACGGACATTAAACAGACTTTACCAGCTACCTGGTTGAGCCCATGTGTGGATAGAGCCGTGCATGTGCTGCAGAATTCACACCGAGCGAGTAGCGAGTGGGTGCATGTATCCATGTGACTGGCGAGAAACAGTTTGAAGCGAAAGAAAACACAATAATTCGTTATTTCAGTCGATTATGCACTAATTAAAAACATAGACACACAAAGTCTCACATTGTGATCAATCCTTCCAACACGGAGCACACCTGATTAATCAGAAACCCTGAGACTTTTACAGTGCACAGAACAGATGTAGCCGGACTGTATCCGTTTCCACTGCTGCAGAACAAAGCTCTTTGTTGGGTGTTTGATGGAGCGGGTCCATTATGCTTGAGTTAGCGAGAGGGGAACCACCTGCCCTCAGACAGAGGGGCTCATATGCTTCATCCACTAGTGTTTAATGCACACTCAGGCAAACCTGCTTTGTGCCCTGGCTGAGATCCTGCCAGTTTAGGAATCCTCATAACCCGGAACAAATGTTTCCATTTGAAACCCTGTGCTTGCAGCCAATCAGTCTACTTTCATACAAAAAACAAAAAGGGGACTATCTGCTGTTATAGTTGTCACCCAAATGTTTCCCCATTAGAGTTTCGAGCAAAGATTACCATAAAAGTTCTGATTCAAGGCCTCCGGATCCAGCCACAGGAAATTACCATTAGCAACATACCGTATGAAGAACTTATGAGGACCATTCTGTTTAGTGTGCTTTGGATCCCATCCAGATTCCACTGGTTTCCCTGTTAGGTCTGCAGGGACACTGGAAAAAGCTGTGTGTGTGCGTGTGTGTGTGTGTGTCTTTTTGAAAATGGTTCACTGTCTGGGTGAAATAGGAAAGGACACAGGACAGCAGCAACAGCAGACTTATATTTAAAAACTTCATCATAAGGAGGATAGTGGGTACATTTAGCAAGAAAGCTGATACCAGAATGTAGCACAAATCAGCAGAGTAGTTACTGTACCTCTTGACGACAAATGTGTACAACGGTCCAGGTGTTTATCAGTTCCCATGATTCACCACCATCAGTGGTGGGGAATGTAGTCTTGCCTGGTCTGGTGAGGAATTTGCCAAGGCCACTACCTCCCGCCCCTCTCCGCCCACAGTGGGCTTTGGCCTTCCGTCATGCCGAGCAACCCGGTCGGGTCAAGCAAACAAAGGAGCACCTGGATACAATGGTCGCCTTGTTTGCCACTGTGTGACAGCATGACAGGTATTTCAAGGCTGACACTAAGAACGGGCTGCTGGAGAGCTGCTCTGAGGTCATTGACACTGTATTTTATTCCACAGTCGGAAAGCACTGTCAGACCCATGTGAAGACTGTAAATGCATGAGCAGGTTATATCAAACAAGCTCTGGATTCTCATCTGCATGTTCGACAAATGCACCAACATCTCTCAGGGAGCAGCAACATCAAGCGGAAAAGCGTTGTTGCTCTGACCTCTGACCTCTTGTTTCAGTCTGTTGACCACATCCAAAAAGGTGCTGATGGGAGTGGTGGGAAGTGATGTCAGAGATTAGCGTAAACATTTTAAGTACGCTTCTTCTCCAAAGTTAGTTACACATTTGTTTGTGATGATCAGAAGAAAACCTTTAATTAAAACTACTTTGATTCTAATAAAACTTTGTTTAAAAAAAAACCAAATGTTTTATTGGACGATGTTACACAGCCCCTTTGAAAACATTGCCTCATGCGACTCTTGCAATTCTATTATTTCCAATTGAATTTATGGTTTCTTTGTGTGGCCTTCTTCAGCTGCGATTGAAACATACTGCGATGTGAAGCAGATGGCGAGGGGACGGAGGTGGAGAGGAGGGCGAGTGCCATCTCATGCGTCCTGGCCGAGCAGCTTCAAGGTATCACAACTGAAGTCAGGAGGAAACGCAAAGCAGTTTCTCAAGGCAGGAGAGTGAGTTGGACTCACATGGACCATCCATCTGTGAATACAGCACATTGTCCTCTTCACAATGCATTAATTTAGTCTTTTTATTAAATCTCTAGTGGTGTTTTTTACGAGACAGAAAACTTTCTGTAGTATACGGTCGAGCTTGCTCCTCACCAATTCCCCTTTCAAACATGCAAGAACGTGGACCATGTCATGTAGAGTACATCATCAGCTTGTACAGCTGGGCTCTAACCCTAAAATGTCCACTTGACTTGCTTCTGTTTTATTCCAGGCAGTGTGACATGGGAGTCTATAGAAGAGCACTAAGAAAACCCCCGCTCTGTTCAGACATTGTGTTGTGTTGCTTTGAATTATTCAGTTTTACTAAAGCACGGCACACGTGACCTAACCCAGTCATACCCGGCTAATCATGATGAATCATCATCATCATCATCATCATCTCTGCTTCTCTTTGCTCTTTCCTTTTTACTTCCTTTCTCGACAAAGATGTTCAAAACCAAAGATTCAGACATGAAAGCTCTGTAACTGTAGTGTAGCACCAGGGGGTGACGGGTTTGTATGATGTGTGTGAGACCACAAGTTGGTCCTAATGCAGCAATTTAAGGTCCAACTGTGCTGTGAAATGCTTTGATTTGTGTTATTAATGTTGGTTAAGAGCGAAGAGTCAATAATTACATCTTGGTATTTGTAGAAGGGGATGGAAATTAGTTTTCAGAGTCACAATGATATTTGTATTTTGCTGTACACCTGTAATAACAGATCTTTTACAGTCAAATTGGCACAGCTGAAATTACTTTGAGCACTGACATAATATAACTTTTTGAAGTCCAAATGGTAAACGTGAAAGCAAACAGTTTACACATCAGACGACATGGAGCAGCATTAGCTTTCACTTGGTCTCTTAGCAAATGTAAATCCAATATTCTCTCTCATTTTAGCTCTGTTTTTGGTCCCCGCCAACGTTGCATAGCTACTAAATGCTACGTAACGTCTGTTGTCATTCTTTGCTGGGTAGACAGTATACAGTGTGTTTTTAGCGAGGGACCAAGTTGGCAGGCATGAAGAGTCACAGGTGGGTTTTATCCAATCAAAATTGTATAGAAAGCAATTCACAAAAGAAAGTTTTAATATGAACTATAAGTACAATGAAATAGTTTACATATTTTCACAATGGACTGAAACAATCACACATCTAAAGCTAATATGGTCTACAGAAATAAACAAAATCTGCAATCCTAATCCCTCCCATAATGTCACAGGCATCTGGTATAGTCCGATTGTCCACTTCCTATATTAACCTGAGACTTTGAATGAAGCCTGGGACAAGGTGTAGGGCTAATGAATGTATTATTATGATTTATTTAGTATGGAACATGCACAGGATTGGATGGTGTCCAATCAGGTGCTCTTTGGTTGCGCTTGTCTTGACAGAACTTTTTGTGTCTGCTTGTTTGCCAGCTAGTGGGCCTTTTGGCAAACGTAGACCAGTTTTTACTGCGCATGTGTTGTACCCCAATGATATGACGTGAGACATTTGCTATTTAAACCCTCCTTGTATTTAGAGCTTTGCTTTGGGGAGGGCTGAAGCAGCAGCAGCTGCTCCTCCAGCAGCAGCAACCAGCATCAGCACCCTCAAAAGAAGCAAAACAAGAGCATCTTAAGATAACTTTAGCTCTGACAGAGTGTCGACTGTGCAGAAGTTAAACTAACTAAAAGTGTGTGCTATAAACAGAAATACACTGGCTTCAATACCAAATACACTATCAGTATCATATATGGAACAAAAGCTCATAAAAAGCGTCATGATTTATCAGTTTGCTCATGTGTCTGCAAAGTGCATGAGGTCAAAAAATTAATAAAGTTGCGGACTAGAAAAAGAATGCGCTGAAAGTCGCTCAAGAGCTTAGACGAGGACTGCTCAGGTGAGTCATACGTCTGTGGGTTTGTCACTAGAAGTGAGTAATTATTGTTTGCCTAACAGCTGCTTTAAATATGCACATTTACGGCTCCCATTTCCAGTACCTATTTATCAGCTTTGACACAGTGCTTGCTGAAAAGTGGCATTTTGATCCTTTATATAAGCTCCAGAGTCTAAGAAGTACCCATTTAGAGAAGATAACTGTTGTGGCTATTGCATTTCAAAGTAATTCAATGCTGTTATGCTCATAAATGCAACTGCATGCGACATCAATGTTCATCAAAATGTAAGGTCCAAATTTAGTGGAAGCAGAGAGGAAAAAGAAGCAGTATGTGGCTGGTTGAGGAGTAGGTATGTGCATGCCTCTCTCTAGAAACAAGAAAAACCAGGGCAACAAGCAAAACGTCTCACTTGTTATGTAAACAAATGTCCAAATGCAGTCAATCCCCTCCCTAAGGCTCTGGAAATGCAGATAAAAACGATACTTAGCTGTGCTCAGCTACCAGCTCCAAAAAAGGAGATGATCCTCTCCGGGTTCCTGCTGACGGGAGGAGCTTTAGAGAGCGGTTCGGAGTGCTCCTGACACAGTGACCCACATGTCACGCGTCTGAATGTTTCATCAAAGTGTTGAGAGACGTGTCGAGGGCGACAATGAGGACGGGTTCTTGTATTCAGAGCGTTGGAGATGATGCTCATTTGTTGATATTTCTCGAGTGTGCAGACCTGGGTGATTGAGCCGAGGTGTGGTTCTTCTATAGCAGCAGAGCAAACATACTTCCCTGTTGCTTCAGGATAGGATTCCCGATTGTGAGGAAGTGAATGTCTCTGTCTACAATTAAATGTAAAGATGACATGTCCCTTTATATCTTTGGGAATCGATAAGGACTAGAGAGAGCAAGGCAGGGGCAGGCTGTTCTGTGCCTCAGCAACGTTATGAGGGAGCCAAACATTCACAGCATCCAGATCCAGCTGATGTTTTACTGCTTGGGACCAAAGCCAGCTTTAAAATGTGCTGACATGAATTTAGGCAGTTAAATATGCTGAATAATGTGTATAATTCACTCAATGTCCGACCCCTGTCCTGGCCCAAAGAGCCCCGGCCCCTCCTGCAGATTTATAAACTGGGGGGAAAAAAACTCTATTTAGAGGGTTTCAGTACAGTAGATCTTACAGTAGAATAGAGTCCTAACTTCACCTCATTAGTCCCAGTTATGAGCCTCCCCCTGTCATTGGCTGTGATGTGACAGCTCTCCGTAACCCATAACCACATAATCTGATGGCCTTTTTGTGCCGAGCCATTCATCCTTAATCTTCCAGGGCAACACTGAGCTATGCAGCACTGCTTTAGTTAAAAGAAGGATTTTACACTCCCACTCCCCCTCTCTCTCCCTCTCTCTCGCTCCTACGCTTTGTAGATATTATGATGAATGAGGCATTATCAGGGCACAGAGGTAAAGTAGATTAAAGTGACATCTAAAGCAGAAAAATGACCCTTCTCATTTACAGAGGCTGTGCTAAGTGATGAGCACAGATAAGTCACGGGTCGGGGAACATGACTCGAGCGAAATTCTTGTACACAACGCCAGGGCCACACGGGGAGTTATGCCATGATGCACCTCCGATGTAAAAAGTTGGTTTTAATGACTTGTGAATGATGCACAAGCTGCCTTTCAGATGCACAAAACGGTGCATCAATACGATCTCACGCCACAGAGTATATGAGGTCATGTGCGGCCTGCTGGCTGCATATATAGGATTACACACATGCATAACACTGTTGGGTTTTCACCAATCAAAGCACATTGTTGCATCTCTTGATGTCGAGGAGCAACGACGGCTCGCCGATCTCATTCATCAAAGCGCGAGTTCGGATAGATGTGCCCTGAAAAAAAACTTGACAGACTGCTGGTTTTGGCGGCGACATTGACCCATTAGAGTTCTAGGAATTAAAAAGAAATAGGGAGTTTGTTGAAATATTTATACAAAGTTCACTGTGTGTAATTTGATAATGTATAAAAAAAGATAGCAAAAACATTAAAAGATTGAGATGTGAAGTGTCAGAAGGAAAGCTGTGGAAGTTTCCAAACAGAAGGGAGCTTTGAGCCATGGCTTGTGGGGAATGGAGAGAGGTTCCTTCCAGGATGGATGTGTTCAAAGGTCACGTGTCAGGCTACATCAGTTTATACATTTCTCTCTGTTTCTTGTCTATGACAGCCACAGATCATATAAAACATCATGTCCTCTCTTTCTTTCTCTGTGAATCAGTTTCTCACAATGACAACGCTAACATGCTGATGTTTAGCAGGTTCAACATTTACCATGTTCACCACCTTGTTTTAGTGTGTTAGACGCTAACATTAGCTAATTAGCAAAACAGCCAAGGCTCATGGGTATGTCATTAGCTTTGCGGGTATTTGATCATAATCCAACATATTGGACGCATTAAAGTTTTGACCCGATTATGGTGATGGATGAAAAGTCAGGGTGTCACCAAAGTTAGTGCGCATCCTCTGGGAATTAATCATTTCTGTCGCATATTTTGTGCCAATCTATCAAGTGGTTGGTCTTCCAAATGTAATCCTTCATATTTAATTCACACCGAAGCGCTATGCAATTTTTACCAGCTCAGCATCTCATTGATATGAAAGAAATCCCAAATAGAAGTAGTATAGCCCGGCATTGTCAACATCATTAGTTTATATTTTATAGGATCCTTTTTTCTTCTTTCTTTGTTTAAAACTATTTGGCGAAAAACATTCCTCTCATTGACAACACGGGAACTGCCACAAATATCATGCACCAGTGTGTCAGTCCCCTATAATATTTGTACAGTAACACTTTTCCTTGATAACTCCATGTAAATAAGTTGTAAATATGTTTTTTTTGTTTCCTGTACTTTAACCAAATTCATGCAAAAATCGAACATACAACGTCTGAGCCAGAGACACAGCCATTTGTCTGAGTGATGAGATGACCTCATTCACAGAGTGTGTTCTAAAAATCTTCCACACGTTTGCAATCATTCCAGGCACTAATAGTGAAAATACAGCACTCAAGTATGGGCTCTTAACTACTTAGCAAATGCTGCAGATGTGACTATTGGGACAGACCCTAATGCGTACATCACATTACACAACTTGAAGTCAGAGGTGATGGATGGGTCACCCACTGTGTACATCATAAAAGCTACTAATGGTGGAGGACCGCCAGGGTGTAGCACCAAAGTCAACTGAGTGCAGCCGGCAGATTTGAAGGCTACGTTATGACTGTCGACCGTTAGGTTCAACTGTGTCTGTTGGGGCGACCGGGCACATCAGGCAGAGTGAATGGAAATGGTGGCTAATAATAGTTTATTATAAACAAGCCATTCTTGTCCAGGTCTTCCTCATTACATAATACTGGTGTCACAACACAGCGGCAGGAAAATAATAACGATGAAATCGATGCTTTAATGAGAGTTCTCCCTGACGAGGTCCTGATTTTTCGATGCAACTCCTAAGGATTCACACTGACATGTATCACATGCGCTGTGGGGCTGAGGGCTGTCGAGCCTGTTAGTGCAGTATATAGCACAACATGTGTGACGCTGGAGGTGTTGTGTAAACTGTCATGCATGGTTGTAAAAACAAAGCATTTTGATTGTAATGTCAACATGAACTACATGTAATAATGGCTGTCGCGTACCTGACCAGAGCGGACCAGATGGTGTAGTGTGTGCGCACTATGTGGTTTGATTTGATTCACGTGGACGAATCACAGCACGCAGCTGAGTCGGCGCGTGTATTTACTGTTTTGGATGCACATGCATACATTTCCATTTATTAACGTGTGCAAGAGAGTGAAGGACGGAACGTGACAGGGAAATACAGAGCGGCAGCAAGCGCTCAGCAAGGCAGCGTTGACACGTACAGATTGATGGATGGGTGGAAAGGGAATAGGAAATGTTGGGCCCGTGGCAATGTGCCTGCCGTGTCGATCTGATTTGGGTGACATGTGTGACAGGAAGCGGGCAGAGCTGGAACCCCCATCACACGTGCCCTCACACACGGGAGGTCACAATGGAAGTGACTGGCACATAGTCACATTCAAACACACAAACAAACATCAAACCCCGTCTCCAAATCAAGAACTTCTTCTACCCTTTACTTTGTATCAGCCCTAAAAAACACTCACAGTAGAATTCAGACTGGCACGCGGCTCTTGCCAACTCTTACATGGCGAATGGAGCTCACATTAAACCAGATACAACGTCTGGAAACGGGCAGTTACCCTGTGCCTGGTGAGGACCTAAAATATTCTTTATCAGTTATTACGGGCCAGAAAGAAGAATCAACCCCCTCACAGTTTGCAGAAATGTGAATTCTAGAGAGTCTGCAGTCATGCTGCTGTCTCTGTGAAGCTGAACTCAGGTACATTGGTGCTTTGGGGTAATTATGAATCGCACTGCTCTTCTTGGCAAGACCCGCCCGTGCAGCTGGTTAAGGCAGAGGCAGTTGGTTACGGTTAGGTATTGGTCTCAAGCAGTTAGGGTCAGGATAGCTTATTGGTCAGGGCATAACATCAAGTTATGCATGGCATGGACGCCCGGCCAATCCTAGCGCTTGAATGCTGAACAGAACGAGTTTAACGTCAGTATGCTCACATGCTCACAATGCTAACGAGCTGATGTTTCACAGTGCACGTCTACATGTTCACTATCTTAGTTTAGTGTGTTACCATGCTATCATATTCTAATTAGCACCGCTGAAGCTAATGAAAATATCTTTGGTTTCACACGTAATTGGTCATAAAACATATCAAATTGAATGATTACACATTTCTGACCTGATGGTGGCGCTGAGGTCAGAAGTTCACTTCAGCTAGTTTGATTCATCCTGTGGGGACATCTCACCAACTTTCATCACAATCCATCTGACAAAACACACAAATGTCAATATGGCGCCGCTAAAGGGAATATCTGAGAATCTGTTACGTCGGTAGGATACATCCTCTGATAACCATGAACGTGTGCACAAAATAATGTTATTGAGTAGATATTTCACTGAGTATGAGAAAACTGTGACCTGGTGGTGGCGCGAGAGGAAAAATCCGGTGAGGTTACTTAAGACGGTAGGATTCATCATCTAGGGACCATGAATATGTGTACACAAATGCGATAGCAATCCATTCAACAGCTGGTGAGATATTTCCTTCTAAAGCCACCCGTTAAGTTGTTCTCCCTTTTATCGGAAGGTTCAAACAACTCAAGGAAAACTCCCACAAGGACAGAAGCTCTTTTGTTTCTTGTACTATTTAATAGCTTACCTCTGGTTAATGTATTTTTTATAGGATAGTTAGAAATGCAGTGTTAGCACGGTTTAGTTTAATGGTGCTCTGTAGATGAATATGTTCATAATTTATGAATCTTGAGGGTTTTATTGTGTTTTAAACACTTTTATATATTAATGTTTATTGTCCGTCAATTGCCTACAAAGAGAATTTCCCATTGGAGGGAACCGCAATGAACTGAACACCATACTAAACATGCAATTCTTATGTGAGCAGCTGATAAAGGATGAAGATTGTTGTACCTTTTCATCTTAAAAGTGCACTTACTATTTCCCGTCCCATCCAGGCCAATGGTTCTTCCTCCCAAGAGACAAAGTTACTTACACATTTATTTTTAGGTTGGGAGAAGCTCATCTGCTGTTCCCTAGGTGAGAGGCCTGGCCCATCTGATCCCATCAAGCAACGTATTCATCCTTATCTTGCTGATTGTCCATCGATATATCATCGTCTTGCTTTCGTTATTTCTTGGATTACAAACATGCCTTACACTTATGGCCTTTTTAAGTTTTATTTTGCTGTTCTATGACTCAACAATCATCTCTTTCCCCCACCCCATCACTTGTAGAGTAGGCGAAAGCAAGAATAGGTGGTGATTGCAACGATAGTTTTACTTTTTGATTATACTGATAATGTTGCCATCAAGTCCTTTGCCATGTAGATATGAAATTGTGTCGCTGGAGAAAAGAAACAAAGCCCAAATCCTTCAGCCGCTTGTTTGAGTCACAATATGGGTATGATGTAAGGGATAATTCTGTGAACATTTCTGTGTCAGGGACACACACACACACACACACACACACACACACACACACACACACACACACACACACACACACACACACACACACACCCACCTCCAGTCGAGCCTGAAATGCAGGAATCCTGTCAGGCAGGTGATGAGGTCATAATCAATATTGCAGTTCAGTCAAAACTATCCCCCTTAAGTCTGATTAACTCTTTTTCTTTTAATATCAGCTCAATTAATGACAATTCCTTGACAAACATCTCCACAGAGTTACAAATCTGACAAAGACATCACAATACAATCTATTTTTCACAAGTGGGTTTTAATCAGATCTATTTTTCAAGTCAATAGTTTGATTTTAATTGTGTGTTTACCTCAATAAATTCAGTCTCTAATTTAGGGAAGCCAACAGCTCGCTCATGTAAAGGGTACAGCCAATATAGCCCATTTTGCCCTGAGCACCACGCATGCGCTTGATATTGCTGCCTTCATGTACTCTTTGTAGACTCCGATTTTCCGCAAAATGCCAGTGTCCCTCCTCAATACAATGCTGACACTGTAAATTAAGCACAACCTATTGTATTGTTATAAATGTTGCACACATTTAGTGGTGGTTTAGTGGTCTCCCAACAAAACATAGATGCAATGCTTTCTCATATGGGATACTGAGTGACAAGCAATTAGGTTCATTAAGACATACATTGGCAGACCTCAATGAAGCTTTCACTTCAAATGAAGTATATTGTAATAGTGATAGAAATATAAATTCAGTGAATCAATGAGTTACTTACTGTTTTCTAAAACGTAGCATTTAATAAAAGCACATTTGATACTTTCAATTTTTGCATTTGTACATGCATCTACTTCACAATATGGTAAATAAGTAGGCTATAGGTACCATGCCCTATTCTGGATTTATACAGTTAAAATTCGATTTTCAATTTAAAAAGTAATTATAAAAACATAATTCATTGAGATTACTTAGTTTTAAAATACACGACACAAATTAATGTAGGCTACATATTTCGAAATGTAAGACATTACTGACGATGTGCACCTCTATTTTTACTTATATTTATTCGAACAATATGTCCATATTTTAACAAACTCCCACCCACAGTGTAGTTCGCGTGATCCTAACTAGAACTTTCCGACAGCACCTGAATGCGCCACGAACAGCAACACATTCCCAGCGCCACACAAGAGCACGGACTGGAATGAGACTCGGCTAAGTGCGCGAGAGCGTTGTACCTGGTTGAAGGAGCCGCGGACGCTGTCAACCTCCGACAAAGTAGCAGTTTAACTGGAAAAAAGAAAGAAACGCCGTTTAAAGTGAGTTGTTTTTTTTTAAGAACCGGAGGATTTAATAAGTGGGCGCGAGTGGAGCCGTGGCACATGTGAAAGGACGCCGATAAACATGGATTAAAACTGCGGAGACGTTAAGGGAATAACGCAGTAAAGAGTGACTTCAGAGCCGACGGGTATGGCGTGATTTCTCACCCCGGGAGAGAGACAATACTGTCAGAGGCACTCATGTTTCCGTGGAAGAGAAAGAAAGTTTGCTGCGCTTCACCCGGATACAAGTCGACTTTCTGAGAGGCATCGCTGCTGTGACTTACTTCTCACCACCAGCGGCAGAGCCCGCCCGGTTTTTTTTGTGTTATTTTCGGCTCTGAAACTGTTCACAATGTCCAACCCCCGCGCTGAAGAAGAAACATTGGACCTCCAGAGTGAGCGAGTACTCCGTCTCCAAAGACGCCCGCGGCGACGTGAACGTGCCGCTGCGCGGCGGAGCGGAGAACGGAGAGTTCGCCTACATCGGGCAAGTTGACGAGGACGTCGCGGTTTACACAATTGGGGAAAAAGACGAAGTAGAACTGCTGCTGGAGGTGGAGAATCTCTCGATTTCGGGATTACCCTTGTACGATGTACAGACCGTGATAAGGAACTGCAAAGGTCCCGTCAGGTTGAAAACTGTCAGGCAAGGTAAGGACCTGGAGACGCAGCGGCCGCGCGCAAAACTCAGTTCAAACTTCTCCCCCTTTTTAATGTTGCACAGTTTTCTGAAAAAGTAACTTAACACTATATGTCGTGTGTGTGTGCGCGCCAAGTATTGTATTGGAAGAGAAGGAAGCACTCGTCAATTCGGCTCACATGAAATATTCAATTAAGGTGAAAAGTTGGGTCAAAATGGAAAATAAAATAAAAAGTTGTCTTTGCTTCCCGAGAAGAGTTCTGTGCTTTAATCTTCGAGTTAGTAATATGTTGAAATAGGTTATTGATTAACATGGACACGTTAAATTGACACATTTTTGAATGGCGTTTGGCGTTTACTGCACCTGTCTGGTCCAGAGAGATGGAAACGGCACGGGTTCTCAAATTCAGTTTATTCAGCTTCCCCTTTGTTTGTTCTCTTTACCAACTCCTTTTGAAATGGCTTGCATGTTAAAGAAAGTCACAGCTTTTTATTTTTAACTCTGACATCTTTGAACAATACATTCAACACCTGAAATAATCACATCCTTCCAGGTGTTGCTCATCCCATTACTTGGAATACAATTAATTGAGCCGCACTTTGACCTTCAGGGTTATTGTATCAATACCAGGTCACTTTCATGCTGCTGTAGGATATTGCATACACTGGCGCAAGTGAGGATCTATACATATTTTAAGTAACAAACAGGTAATTTACAAGTACAAAGTCAGCGTTGGCCTGGCTCTTGTGTGGCGGTGTTCTGGTTAGGCCTCGGTATCTGTCGAGTACTCAAACAGGCTAGACTGGCAACACTTCTGTAGCGCCTCACAAGAATGGGAACAATCAGTCACCCACAGGAGGAGAAGGCCGGGCCAGTGTGGCTGGTCTGTCTAGTTCGTGGTCAGCTTGACTCAGCAGGGCCGGGCCGTTTGACACTGAGGCTCTCTGACGGGCTCCCAGCAGTGGTGAAGCAGACCGCTGAAGGGACGCTCAGGGCCACTCTAACTTCCCGTAGAGACGGACAAAAGAGCAGCAACTCTTCAAGGACAATTTCACATATTTAGAACCTGTGAATTTGGCTAGCGGCCATATTGTCTGGGCCAGCTCAGAAGTGGCACACTGATTTATTTATTTATTTTTTGCTACACTTTGGCACAAAACGGGGCAACAACTAAACGAGGGTCGCGCACACAGGTGTTTTCACTTGTTTGCATGATTAGGCCTCTTCTTAAGACTGTGAGTGTGGGGGAGTTCACAAACAGTGTGATGGACAGCGCCCTACCTGTCCTGTTAGTGTTGTATTGCACTCGTCGGGGAATTGACGACATGCACCTTTATCATTTGTAGAAAAGGCCCCTTTTATGTCTTACACAAAAGTCATTTTAAGATTGACACTGAGGAAAAGCTTTTTACTACAGTGTCATCTTAAAATGACTTTTGTGTAAGACATAAAAGGGGCCTTTTCTACAAATGATAAAGGTGCATGTCGTCAATTCCCCGACGAGTGCAATACAACTAACAGGACAGGTAGGGCGCTGTCCATCACACTGTTTGTGAACTCCCCCACACACACAGTCTTAAGAAGAGGCCTAATCATGCAAAACAAGTGAAAACACCTGTAGTAGAGGGGACTGTAATTCGGTGTGAAATGGCTGCTCTTATAATGTTTTAGAATTGACTTAACAGATCTAAAATGATCATTTGAATAACTGACGTCGGTTGCTTTGAATTCTTCAGGATCTCTGCGTTTTTGTTTGCTCAGGCACTTGAGTTACGGCATTGTTCAGTTTGCTGGTGGCTCACTATTGTGGCTCGCCTGCTCCCGCTTCAGTAACTGCAGAGGTAGTTCTGATACAACTCTTGCTGCAGGAGAAAACAATGTTAATAAACACAAACTTAGGGTCATGTGTTGAGCATCGTTTTCAAAAGTCTGCGTGTTGTTGAATTCTGGAGTTATTTCTTAAATTTGAATTAACACTTGTGTAAAAACTTCTGGGGGAGTCGCCAGTGTGAATTCAGAATTTTAATATTCCTGTCTTGTAACATCAGCCAGTGTTGATTAGCCGCCGCCGCCGCCCGCCCCCAATCCTTTCTGTGCTTTAATGACTTTAGACAATAGGAGGAAGCTCACTTCTCACTTTGGACCAATCAGAAGTCTCAGGACCCATCTGGGGATGTTGTGTGTCACCGCCATATGTCACATGATCAGAATCATTTCAATTTTTTTTAATAATTCACGCTGTCTGGGAATTTCCCTCCCTAATCGGCCCTAATTGAGAAAATATGCTCTGCAACAAGGGCCATCTGTAAAATCTAAGTGACCTAATTTTACCCAGTGCTTGTGCCATTTTCTCACTTTAATCAAGTGGGATGTGTGGAGATGTGCTTCTGCTGCAGTGTGTTGGCTCACTTCACAAAGTAGCTGCTGCTGTTGACTGCCAACCGTATAAAGACTTGTTGAAAAGCGTTCGGTCGGGACCTTCATCGCTCTGTGTGTGTGTGTGTGTGTGTGTGTGTGTGTGTGTGTGTGTGTGTGTGTGTGTGTGGACACGGACACACACCGGGACACTTCCAGTCTGAGCAGATAAAAGGCTCTAACCAGTTCTGCTGCAGAGATTGTATTGTTTGCTTTGGGTATCAGTGGAAAAAATGCTGGAAACACACACTGACACACACTCACTGCAGAACACACATGTGTGCACTGCTCCCGAGTCCAAGCCATGGGAAGCCCACTTCGCTGTGTATCGATCGGGCAGAAATTGTGGGAAAATAACCGGATTATGTAATTATGGACTATTTTCATACAAGCACAAGCACTCTCGCGTTTTTTCTTTCTTCTCTTTAAACCAGCAGCTACTAACCCTGCCATAAAGCGGTCCAATAATACTGTTCTGACAAAGACGTTTGCTGTGTTTTTGAAAGCTGAAACTCACACGCTGATAAAACTTGTCAATCGGATAAACACCGCCGCCACTTTATGGATAATCCCCTTAAGAAGATGACCTAGTGTGCTCCACATATGCAAAACGATTACTGTGTCACACTATGGAACACACACACACACACACACACACACACACACACACACACACACACACACACACACACACACACACACAGAGTAGCACACACAGAGTAGCACAACCGCCTGCTTGCAGGCACACAATCACAACAGAGGTTTCAGATGGAGAGGAGATTAGAGTCCTGCTCTCTCTGGCGTTAGTACACGTGTTTGGTGTGTAGATAATCGGTGCGTTTGTGTGTGTTCTTGCACTGTATTTTTCCTGTGTACAGAAATATGGCGGCCATTGCGGTCTACGGTTAGGATTATAATTGGACTTTAGAGTTCGGTGGTTGTTGTCAATGTCGGGCTCGGGATTGTAGCCAACGAAGGTCTTCACAAGGACTATCCAACCGAATCTGTGTGCATGAATGTGTGTGTTTTCTGGACATGAAAAGTGGCCCAGAGTTCATGGGTTTCCCGGGGGAAGGTGTGTGTGTGTGTGTGTGTGTGTGTGTGTGTGTGTGTGTGTGGGGGGCTCTGGTAAACAGGATTTGCCGCATGTGACCAACTCTCTCACACGATATGAATCCTCTTTCCCTAAAACAATCATTGCTCTTCCAGACCAATCATGGGATTGAGGAACTACGGTTCCAGAAGAGTGTGTTTCTCCCCGAGCCGCATTGTATCGCGGAGCTGGTGTGATGAACGAGGCCTTACAAGCGATACATTTCCGGAAGCAGAAAATATTCTCCCTTTTCATAATGGCGGTGCGAGCTGCGAACCGGGGCTGCTCAAATTTACAACACTGTGTTACTGCATTAACTCCGAGCTCTCTCTGTGTGTGTGTGTGTGTGTGTGTGTGTGTGTGTGTGATTGAGTGAGTATTTCTGGCAGGCATTGCATATGGAAGTGTTTATTTCCTTTCTCTCAGCAGGATGTTGGACACCCCTCCTCGCCCCAGCCACTCCTCCACCTTTGTATTCCCTGACAGCGGTGGAACGACTTCACTTCCTCCCTCGTAGCAGGCTTTAGGAAAGATCTCTGGCTTCAATTTCAGGGTGTGTGTGTGTGTGTGTGTGTGTGTGTGTGTGTGTGTGTGTGTGTGGTGGGGGGGGGGGTGAGAGCAAGAGACAGGGAGAGATAGAAGTCACATGTACTGTATAAGCATCTTGCCTAATTTGTGTTTGTGTGTTGATGCCCAGCTTAAGCTCTGCATTTAGACACAGTGGAGGGACTCTGTTACAAACTCAATAGACACTGAAATGCTGTCTCACTAATGCAGCACTGTTTTGTAATGCCACTAAAGAGGTACACATGCACGTGTGTGTGCAGTGTTTTACGTTTTGTTTACTGAAGAATGGGCTTTCTTTTTTGGTAATTAGCTCAAGTGTAGGTTGTTGTATTGAGTGTGAATGCGGATTGGTCACACTTGGCGCTTGCCGTTACACACTCTGTCAGAGGAAAAGAAAGGCCAACTAATTTACGATAGCGAGTTTAGTAGAGTGAGGAGGAGGAGGGGGGGCAGTTTCCTTTCATTTCCTTTGAAGACTGCTCTTATCCAGTGCCCTCAAATTGTGTACATGCACAGCAGAAGAGTGCACATTTCTGAGGAACACATCAAGACTTAGACACGGTTGACAAAAGTTCCCGAAGACGGTCCTGAAACACAGAGGAACATCGGGACCAAAGAGAAACGGTTTGTTGGTTCTTCAAACACGAGTTGACTAGGTGACATTATGGATTGCTTTTTTTTTTTGGGGCGACCTTTACTACGGTCTGCACTGGAAATCAAAGCCTCCGCTGTGAAACCATGAAATGCTGAGCTCCTTATGAGTGTCAGAACACACAGGGAAATTAAAGCTCTGAGCTTAATATCAGGCTGCGTTGGTTTCAGTGCCGAAAGTAACCGTTAACCTAGTAGGATGAGTTGACAGATCTGCTCAAAAGGCCTTCACTTATTCCCACACTGTCAGTCCCACTGCTTGGTTAGCATAATCCCCAATCTGGGATGCGATGCTGCTCAGTGTTAGCGAAATTAGCCTCCGATCTCCGAGCAGGTGGACGTCTTAATCAATGTTTTTTTTCTTCTTTTATGAAGTGTTAAGATCCTGAAAAAGTGCTTTAAAAAGTAACTTGACACAAAATGTCATCTTTTTGAGTGAGTAAAGGCCACCAGCTGGGCCCTGTTTCAATAGTGTTCATCCAAATATTTGTTTGTTTTCCCTATTTTCTATAGAAAATACAGTATTTCTTCGCTCCATATGAGATGTGGTGATGCCTGTAGCGGCAGACTAGTGGTTATTGGGCATTAATATGGCCGAGACTAGTAGCAAGTGGAATTGCTCGAGAAAAATGCCACCAGTTGAAAATTGTATGCATTTTTAAAACAATATATTTTTAAGTCAGCAGGGACTTCACTTCTGCACAAAGAAACGTAGTAAAGTGCTTATACATTTTTAACTCAACCTCATGTTCCTGTAATGACACGCTGCAGCACTTTTGACTTCTTCACACTCATAACGGTGAAAAGACACTTGACAGCCTACACAGCTGTAATTTGTTGTCGTTAAAGCTAACCGTCCGCTTGTTATCTTTCCAGCGGTGGTTGCACCCAGAAAATCTATAATTTATCTCCCGGGCTCCTTGAGATATAAAGGCCTTTCTTCTCCAGCCTGCTTCCGTCTTTTCTTTACTTTTAATTACGTTCCGGTGGAGGCCTCGGGGTCTGTTTACACAAATCCCGTTAATGTAAAGTCTTTGGGAAGCTTACTCGCGCACATTCATGTGCACACGCAGACAAAACAAGGGAGTATCCACAGGTTTAGAGAACAGTCTACCCCTGATTAAGAGGATTTAGACACGAGTCTGCCTGTTTGTGCCCAGCACTGAGCACACACGCAAACACACACACGCAAACACTCACAGGCTCAAACTCCCGGGGTCTTCCTGCAGTGGCACACAAACAATGCCTCGTTGAGCCACGCTGCCTCATTCCTCCTCCTCATCTTTCCTCGCTCTATTCATCTCGTCTGCTCCCTTTATCGCTTCCCCCTCTCAAGTCTTCGTCTATTCTCTCACCACCCATTGTCGTGTGAGTATGGGAATTGTGCCGGCTCTAATTAAGGGGCAGCCCCCACCCTGTCCTTTTCCTGCTTGAGTCCTAACGAAAAGAATCGTTCCAACAGGTCACTTCACGGCGGTTATTGGGTGACGGTGTGTGGCAAAGTACTGGAGACGGCTTTATGTGGGCGGCAGTCACTGTGAAGGGAGAGAGTGCTGGATTATTGGTGGAACAGTTGGCAGAGAAGGATTTCAAGGAAGCAAGGAGTATTAGCAACATGTGTTCAGGTTTGCGGCGAGGAAGTGACCACTGACTCTGGCTCTCTATCTCTTGATGATAGTGGTGTTTTGCCCAGAAGGCTTTTAGTCTTTGAAGCAGCGAGTCAGTGAGGCTCTATCGCTCTTGCACGTTTTGGGAAAGATGCTTGTTCATTTTCTTGCAGAGAGTGAAAGGAAAAGATTGATTCTGATCTCAGGTCTGGAGAGGAAACGCTCACTATTACACACACAAATACATCTCATTCGGCTTGAAAACAAACAAAAATCCATTATTCGATCCGATTATCGGAGCGGTTGCCAGGCAAGAGTTAGTCCGGCACATAATCTCTCCTAAAAATGCTCTCACACTTTGTTTTTCTTTATGAAAGTGAATATTATTCCAAACTATTCCTTTTGAATCTCCCTGAGAAAGCATCAGTGATTTGCTATTAATGTAGGAACCTGCAGCGCTGTCACTAAAACTGACCTGAGCACTGTTCATGGAAGTGATCTTCCTGTGTTTGTATGTAGATGGCAAATGCACTGTTAAAAAAATAAATAAAAATAAATAAAAGGTGCCTGCAGTTCTTTCCATGTGTGGCGGTGTCCAGCACGGACGCCTCCTTGATTGAGAAAGCACGCGTTAGCTGGAAGACCGGTAATCCCTGACGATGACTGACGGGGGCGATACGGCTGTGTCATCAGCCTCCCTGTGCTTAGCGGCTAATGGCCCAGTGACACCACGTCCCACAGCTATGGCAACTGTCTGATATCCCTGTGTCGACCTGCGTGGCTCTACCAGATGACTGTGCGTCTGCTGTGCTTGTGTGTCCCCTAAAGCTGGGCCCTCACCGCATGACTCCATCACCACAGATCCCTGCGCCGCTCACTTTGAAGTCTTTTGTTTCCAGTCGTGTCATGCCTCTTCAACTTAGCGGCGCACACACCAAACGATTAACTGCATGCTGGGGAACACACACACACACACACACACACACACTAGGCCTAATATTCATGCTGCATGTTTAGCATCGTCACGGGTATATTAATATGTAAGCCGGCTATAGAGTAATAGCTGTTTTTCTATTGCACATGGTTTGAATTACATTTCATCACAAACATCTTTTGGCTGTTGGTTATATTGTTGCTAACCTTTCTCAGAAGTATTTAGGGTTAGATGAAAGCCGAGTTGGCAAAGATCCAGGCATTTATTTGTCTCCAAAACCTTAAAACAGGCCTCCATTTTTTTTTTTGGGGGGGGGCAACACTAAGAATGTGGGCCAAATGTGATTTAATTTATATTTTCTTTTGGTCATAGGACACACTGCACAATATAATGCTCTTGAAAAGTCGAAATGAGACAAAGCGTTTGCAAATTTTATCCGACTTCTTCTTTTTTTATTTTTAAAGCCCAGTTTAGCTGTGTGATGCATTTGCTGCTTGGATTGTTACAGTACTGTATGAGAACGACGACGCAGAAACTGTGTCCTCCTTTTCCACAGGCAGAGGCGGTCCATGCCCTCATCATTTACTGAACGAGTGAGGGAAATGTGACGGCTCGCTGATGGAATCTTAATTAGACAGGCAGAGACTAATTAGTCTTAATTAAGAGGTCACTGGTGTCCACCTTCTCTCTTCACTGTTGGCATCAGTGTCTCGCCTGTAAGGGGATGTCTGTTCATGTGACCGCTCCCCCTCTCTATATGCCACTTATTAACAATACACGACGGAAAACGCAATGTAAATACTGTACATCCCAACGAGCAGCATGGCTACCTGCTTATTTCCATTGCTCTGCTTTTACATTTTTTTTTAATTATTATCAAAACTGGTAAATGTGCCTGACGATAGATCTTAGAAGTTTAGGCTCATGTTCCGGCAGTTCACCCTACTCTTTATGTAAATGTTCACAGTGACTACACTTTTCCACATGATTATGATAATCCCACCCTCCCTTAAGAAGAAGATATTGTACATCTTCACCTCGACTCTCTTATTCTGACGTTCCCCCTCCTCAGTTTATTTGACACTGAGTTAAATCCACACTGCAGTTGAAACTCCAGTGCAGTGTTTCTGTGAAAGCTGAAAGAAGTACATTTGCGTTCATAATTCAAGAACTCATACTACTGTATGCGACTCACCAGCCAGACATCTATCAGACATTTTACAATCTGCTGACAGTGGAGAGGCTTGATGGGGCCTTTCTCTGTGTTATCTTGTCAGGACTGTATTGTCCTCAATGGCGCAACTATAATCTGTTGAGGTTTCACTACAATACAATGACAGTTTTGCTGCAGTATCCCTACAAAACGTGTTTGTTGTGAGCTGTATTTTGCCAGTCTAGTTTCTTTCCATCTCTAATCTTATATAGACTTGTTGACACACCATGAAATACTGGAGTTACTGACTTAAATTGCTTCCCTGCCCTGCAGTGAACAAACGTTATGAGACGGAAAGGTTTGGCTTCGTCCACAAGTTTTAATATTTTAAGCTGAAACGCCCATTTCTCAACTGCGTGTTGTAAACAAATTCCCGAGCTCGCCACTTTGGACTTTGTAGTCGTAATTAAAGTAAAACAGCCGCCTCACAAAAACTGACACTGGAGCAGTTGTGCGTGTGGTTTTGGTAGCCGAGTCGGCACCCGGATCCAGCTCCCACTTCACAGCGTGGAGTTCTTGCGTCTTCATGGTAAAGGTCCACTGGTGTCATCGCTAGTGGCGGCCACCGTGAATTGATCTTTCCGTATGGAAATAGTGCCACACAGCATTCAGTTCATCTGAAGATCCCTCAGCAGCACATTGACTGACTGACGGTGGTCTTGGTGGAGGCTTGGTGACGCTGAGGTTTACTCCACACTGTTGTTGCTATTTGCAAGGCTCTCATGTGGGCATCATGTGATTTATTTATTTTTAACTGTGTGTTGGGTCAAATGTGCAGTCGGGTGAGCTACATCTGAATTCCATTTGTCACTTTGTAATGCCACACTACTATCACTGCAGCTTTTAGACACGCACGCACGCACACACACACACACACACACACACACACACACACACACACACACACACACACACACACACACACACACACTAACATTTAAAGTTAAATCCATAATCCACGCCCTTTGGATAAATATGTAAGCTCAGTGCATGCAGATATTGTCCTCTAAGTTTGCATGCAGACAGACACGCATACGCACAAGCGCACACACTCCTGCACACAGCACTGTTCCCTTGCACTCTGTCCTGCTCAGGAATGCTCTGTTTACATAGCTGGAGCTGGCCAAGATTAGTATTTTAGTGTCTCAGGTGTCTGCTGTATGTCACTGACAGTTATTTTATCGGCCCTGGTATGGTTCCTACGCAAGCAAATGCTGGTGCACCTTAGCTTAAACTCTCCTCTGGAGGACACAATGGCATACACAACATGCCTTTTTTTTCTTCTTTTCTCTACCTGACATCATTTATCAGCACTACAGATGCGATTGAGCTACTTTATGCGACTGACTGCAGAAAGCCGACCGATGAGGGCCACACAGATGGTCAAACAGAATGGGGCTGTCTACCACAGTGATCTCGATACCGGTATCAGAAAAGCCTCTGATAAAGACTAAAATGCTAGATTGGGTCGGCGAGTATGCCATCTATTCGCATCAATCTGAGATGGCGTTATCATGTTTTACAAAGGGTTTAACCCGAGCTAGTACATCCATACAGGGTTAGAGATACAGCTGGTAAACATAATTCTAGTATGTATTTTTGTGCTTTTCTAACAGTTCCTGCTCTGGGGACGTACTGCACGAAGCTGTTCGACACAAAGAGACTCACCCATTTTCTTAAATCTCATTGGCGCAAATAGGCAGAAGATTGCTGTTGAACACAGACGTCCCTCCATGACCTGGAGCTCTACTGGGCTCCAGAGCTCATAAATTAGACAAGAAATCTAATTTCCCTGTGGGTCTCTTCGGCTCCGAGTGCTCACAGACGCACTGTTTCTTTTCAGGGGCGGTTGATTTCTATTCTTCTTGATGTAAATGGGCTGATAAGCGGACTGTTGGAACTGGATTGTGGCCTAGTTGCTTGCTGAGTCACAGTAGTACTCTCTTTCTGTCAAACAGACTGTTTTTATTTTTGTTGAAGTGCAGTCGTCTCCTCGCAGCTGGAGCTGCTGCTGTTGTGAGAGGGAGTTTAGTGGTGAGTTGTTGTGGTCCCAAGACTTGTGAGGGCCACAGAAAGCACAGCACACTTTTAAACAATGTTATCACAGAGAGCAGCTGGAAAACTGTGGAGTGGGAATGACTGCAATAAGGGGAGTCATTTTCAGCATTGTCATGTGTTACTGGGCTTGGCTGTCGAGTTATTGTCTTTCTTTGAAGGGGCTTTTTGTTGTTGTTGTGGTTGTTGCTGCTCAGCTTTTCTTTAGATCCATTTCCACTATCTCTGCCTCTCCATTGCTCCCACTCTACTTCCCGTGTGGCACTTCTTCAATCCAGCGAGTCTCCTTTGTTCACCAGGCTCTTTGTTCTGTGTACTCTGGACGTTTGCTGCGTTGTAAAGGTGAAGTTTGGGACTTGGTAAGAACCCTGTTGTAACGACACCTGTGTAAGGGATGTGTATAGTTTTCAGTGTTCAAATACAAATCGAGCGATCCAAATGTGTCTGGACGAAACGTGC
Organism: Myoxocephalus aenaeus; assembly: GCA_038501785.1. Lineage (NCBI taxonomy): Eukaryota > Metazoa > Chordata > Actinopteri > Perciformes > Cottidae > Myoxocephalus > Myoxocephalus aenaeus. Next base: position 1,472,732 of record JBAMJR010000043.1, on the reverse strand, counting down.
CAACCGGTGACTCAGTCAATCTCTCTCCGACTCCTGCCGTGCGTTTGTTTGCCTGAAGGCAATACAGGGACGCGAGTCATAGATTTGATTGCATTATTATTCATGTTCAACCTCCCCTTCTCCACCATTAAAGCACAATGAGTCTCAATGGCCAATAGTTGCCTCATCTCCTCTGAACATTTAAAGGCACAGTTATGTCAGGCTCCTGAATGCCAAGAGGGCTGTTGGTTTCTCCCTGTGAAATTATCAGTGGAATATAGAACGTTGATTGATATTCCCCTGAAATGTATCTTGCATCAAGTAAACTCTGCTTACGGATTTTTGGGGCCGATACTGATATTGTTATTTGTTAGTTAAAACAATCTGATATATTGGCAGACGGTGATTTACATTTTCTTCTTTTTTTTTTTAACGTAAATGCATTACATAAGCAAACAATCTTGTTATAATCCCTTTGACTTCATTTTTGCGGCACTGTTTCTAAATCACAGCTTTATCAGCCATTATAATTTATTATTATTATTTTACATGGGTGTAAGTGCAGCACAACTTCATAGCTGTACGTTCAGCTGCACTGCTTAAAGCTCGATGTCTGAAATACGTTGGTATTTCTTTGCGTGCGAGAGAGACGAGAGGCGTGAACCGCAATTTGTGTCAGAATGTGTTCTTGTTCTCAGCGCCATAACTCGTTAAGATATGAACACAGACATGACATTCAAGGTTTTAGTTTCAGTGTGACTGGCACCTTCTCAGGATACCATTATCCCCGATGTCCATAGAGTATAAACGCCCATAAAGCATAGAAAAAAAGACCCTCTTTTAACACCAGAACTTGCTTGTGAATCATCCTGTTTTTAATGTTTTCTTCATTACCAAAGTAGTGGTGATTGCTTGTACATGCATATTCCAAACAGAAATTGCTGAGAGCTAGTTTTGCATACATTTAATTTGGCAACATTTTAAAAAAGTACAGGCAAAAGATGCCATGGCAAGATGATATTTACTATTGACACTCTTCTATGTCCATTCAAATACTGATATTGTTCAGAATCTGAACTCTCACATGTACCTGCAGTATAAAGACCCCGCCCACGCTCAGTAAGTCTGTGTTTTGAGCTCCGCGCGGCCCCAGCCGGTTCATTGTCCCTTTTTTATGAGGAATGGTTGGAATCCTAGAGAGCCAGTCGGGGCTGTTCTTCAATCACCTCTCTGGTCTGCTGTCAGTAAGCAGAACTGGGGCATTCTTTGTAATTTACAACACAAGTGGAACATTGAGAAGCATTAATGGATGGTTTGAGTCCAGGTGTGTCACAGGACCACACATACTGTTAGCTGAAACAGCTTTAATTTGTAGGTGTGGACCGAAAGAGTGACGCAAGTGTCTGCTTATCAATAGGGATGCAATTTGTAAGTCATTTCCTATATCTGTTCTTTTCGGGGACATTAATGATCTGTAATTGCAGTTATATCATCTCTCTCTCTGTGTGTGTGTGTGTGTGTGTGTGTGTGGTGTGTGTGTGTGTGTGTGTGTGTGTGTGTGTGTGTGTGTGTCACCTGCTGATCCAGTCGGACAGGTTGGGGTGAAACTACAGCATATCTCCTCCGCTCCACCTGTCAGCAGGTGCGCCGCTCGCTGGCAGAGAGCATCATGAGGGCGGAAGGGAGATGAGAGATCAGATCAGTGCTTCCTGGAAATGTGACCACACCCACATACGTCCTGGTTTTTTACCGCACCCATGTTCCACCACTGGTAAAGGCAAATTCTCTAGAGCGAGTGAAACCTCTCATGGAGTCCTCATTTGATTTTTGTTGCCCAGTTTCAGTCATTCAAACTATGTGTTCTCTGTTGAAGAGAGAGACTGTTTGGACTGTTTCTCTTTACTCTGGTTAAATACCACACTTCACTCTTATCTCCTTCGTTCATCTGGGAAGTGTAAACTTGATGTCTGAGGTGATTGGTGTCAGGTGACCTAAATCCCAAGGCGCCGGTCATCTCCAAAGGCTTGGTTGATTACTAAATTCTAAATAACACACACACACACACACACACACACACACACACACACACACACACACACACACACACACACACACACACACACACACACACACACACACAGAGACTTGGAAGGCGGTATAAACAGTGGTGGGGAGAGAGGAGTAGCTTTTAGTCCCATGATGTTGCAGCCAGATAACTTTGTTTAGCTGTCTGAGTACGGACAGACCACATTCCTGATGTCTCTCTGCACAGACTGAGAGGTACGACCGCATTGTTGTCCACATCTGGTTGGAGTTGAGCCAGTAATTAGTGTGCACTGACACTTGTGTTATTTTGTAGAGGATGTGTATGAAATACAGAATTATTGAAATCGCTATATAGTCTGGAGATATACTGGAGGTAGGGCTGTGCGGTATACCGGTTTCGGATTTACGTCCGGTATGAATTGCTGACATACCGTCATACCGGTCGCCGCTTTTTGGCAGACAACAACATTTAACGTTCACAGCTTTAAGCAGAATGAGTAGCGGACGGCGCTAGTTACCTCTCATGGAGACTCACTTGAATTATGGTTTGTAAAGAAATGACATCGCCAAAGTGCATGCTGGGTAAATTACTTCGCTAAAATGCCCGCCCACACAGGAAGGGTCAATTCCAATCTCCACCCTTACGGACTCACGGACTTTGAGGCGCGCTCCCGCGAAGTCCGTGAGGGTTTAGGGGTGTCCCATTGTCACATCGTAGAGTGCTCGAGGCTCTCTGGCAGACATTTTGAGCCCTTTATGATCCCTTAGGCAAAGTCAGCATTAGATGCTGACTTTGCCTAAGGGAATTACCCACAGTTCATAGCAATGTGACGTTAAACACGCAGTTCCCAATGGAAGCATGGAGACGTAAAAAAAAAAAAAAAAAGGTAAACAAAAAGACACGTGGGCGTTCAGCCCGATAAAATACATTTACACTACAACATTACGGATTAAAGATGGAACATAAAAACACATGAAATCAGAGGAATGCAAGCAGAAAATATATTTATAAATATTTTGTTTACATTCATCAAACATTTCGTTTTGACAAAAACGAGTAAATATATCATCTAAAATCTCATCTCGTGAGGAAGACGTTCAAATCAGTGAATAAAAAGTATAAAATAAATACACAATATTTTTTATGTAGTCACGTGATATGTTGCAGCAAAGTGCTGTCCCATTCATATTCACACCAGTTCAAGCCCTCACAGCCTCTCACACTCAGCCACTTAGCAGCTGACGTCAGTGAGTCCCTGAGGGTTCAGGGCTTGAGGGTTTAGGGTGGAGATTGGGATTGACCCGAAGACTCTTCATGTGCAGGAAGAAGTCTCTTCCTGTGTGGCTGAGTGGGCGGGCTTTACCCAGAATGCATTTTGTTGCTGTCATTTTTTTTTAAACCATAAGTCAACCTCTATCCGTGAGACATAAGTAGCTCAGACCGCTGGACACGCAGCTGTGACTGTAAACATTAAATGTTGCTGCCTGCCGAAGAATGACAATAGTCGTTACGGCTGCGCATGCGCCACCAGTATGAAGGTATATGAGTTAACTACATTTCCCTGGGTCCTAAACCCCTCCAGGTTAAGCTTCCTAACACAAATTATGTACCAACGTACAAACAGCTGCCGAACGATGGCGGCGGCGGTCCTTTTCGGCGTCAATAAATTAATGTGTTTATTCGGAAAAAAAATACCGTGATATACCGTGAAACCGCCAGAATCTTACAAAATACCGTGATATGAATTTTTGGCCATACCGCCCAGCCCTAACTGGAGGATTAACAAATATAAAAAATTGTCTTATTGGTTATTATAATACCATATACTTTGGGGGTTATGCACTGTTGGTCAGATAAGTCCAGGCTGTAAGATATTCCTCTGTGTATATTTCACCGTTTTCTCATGTTTTCTGGGCATATTATTAATTATAGTGAATTGATGATAAAAATGAATTGTTAGTTGCAGCCCTTAATTCAAAATGAGGTCCATAGTCATAGTATAAAGCCCTTTACTACTTAATTCAGCCTCCATCTCGTCGTGAATAGAAACACAGCCCGAGGAAGTGGATTCATCAGGGCTCTGCTGCCCCTTTGCCCTCACAGATAAGCAATAGGTTGGCTGCTCCTCAGTCCAGCTTCTACTAATCTACGACATGCAGCAGAGAGAAGACCAAGGGATTAGCATGGCAAACTGTCTGATGGCTTGCTTCAGTCATTATACATGTGGGAATATTTTTTTAGTTCTACCATTGAAGTGTAATTATTACTGAACCTATATTTTACAAAGATGGAAATACAAATGTAAGAAATACAGGCTGCAATTAATGTAAACTGTGCAAGATGTAAATTAACCCAGTGTTTACTTGAGAGTTGAAGAGCAGCAGGGAAATATGGGAAAGTAGCATTAATGTTTCCACAGGAAAATTGTTGCTGGGGAAGGTACATTTATAATGCAGTTTAAAACAAATTATGTCATAGCTTCGCTCCACATTGTAAAAAGAGAGCAGAGGTGTGTGTGTGTGTGTGTGTGTGTGTGTGTGTGTGTGTGTGTGTGTGTGTGTGTGTGTGTGTGTGTGTGTGTGTGTGTGTGTGTGTGTGTGTGTGTGTGTGTGGTCTAAATACAGCTCTTTAGTGTTGGCCAAACCATTGTGCGCCAAAAGGCACAAACAAGGTCATAAACGTGACTTTGTATTGTCGCTCTAAACATAGACCGGCTCTATATTTTGATCCCGTTTTCCACAGGCGATTGTGTCTTTGTTGGATGCGAGTCGGCGACAGATCTGCACTCAGCCACTGTTGAGATGTCAACCCTACGCAATGTGACTTGGTTACATGTTGTTTTTCTAAATGGATTCAACCGTGCTATCGTAGATATTCTTTTAGGTGGTCATGATTCACAGAGTTGGTGACCTCTGCAAGATAAAAATGTAACTAACTTGTATTTAGGGGTTCAGTGGCATGCGCCTAAATGTGGCCCAGTCAATGGGGGGGGGGGGATGGTATCCTGGCTTAACCCCAACTCACTCTTTTTGGCAGCTAAAAGGCAAAACCACACACAGACACACACACAACCCTACCACATTTCCCCATCTGCCTGACACTCAGATGAATTAGAGCAGACACAGGAAGAGAGGCTGGATCTCTCTCTCTCTCTCTCTCTCTGTGTGTGTGTGTGTGTGTGTGTGTGTGTGTGTGTGTGTGTGTGTGTGTGTGTGTGTGTGTGTGTGTGTGTGCGCGTGCGTGTGTGTGCACCTGCTCATCTGGTCCGTTTCTCTCACTTGTTTCTGCCCTGCTAAGCGCCAGCTGTACAGGGAGGTATTTCAGTCCACCTGACCGAGGAAAGAGCGCTCGGCACCACGGCCCCGGTCAACCGCAGAGCCATCGCTCAGTTTGTAGTGGAATGAACGACAGCCAGAGGACAACATGGGTCTGATGGACTCGTTGGATGTTCATGCTTTCATCGGCATCTGTCTTGTATACACCAGAAGTTCTTTGCTTTTTATTTTGACATCGGATTCCTGGCTGACAATATATGTTGAGCTCTAACAGACGGAGAAATGTCTCACGGATTGTTCCCACTGCATGCTGACATCTGTTCCCCTTAGTGTGACATGCAGATTGTAAACTGATGTTTTATAATAATAAGAACTTCATGCTCGCCTTCAATTGCACGGACCAACCCAACTGATGCTGCAGTGTCATGTCCAAGATGGCACACTATGGCGGCCTCTCCTCTTGTGGTCAAATTCATTTTATATGCAAGTGAATTATTTTTGTATTGTATACAATAAAATAACAAGTGCCCATTACAAGCTTCTCTGCCTCGAGAGATCCCCCTCCATGGGGATCTCTTTCCTTTACTGATTTAAACGGAAAACGTTGTGGTCATAAAATCTGGGCGTGTAGGGTTTCCTGCGGCCGTAGTCGGCTTGACGCGGCCTCACAGTCTGAGGAGCGCCGAGGAGTTGGGGAGAAAACTGGCGTGGCTTCAGCACCAACCAAACCCCTTCCCTCCCCCGAGACTCATTCCAGCTTTCAAACTGAAATCAATCCTCCTCCCTGTCACTGCCCTACTCCTCCTCTCAGCTCCCTCACTCCCTCTCTCTGTTCAGTCACCTCCTCCTGTCCTCCGTCCTTTTCCCCAAGCCCATATTACCAGGAATCCAATTACATCACATGAGATTCTCTCTCTCTCTCTCTCTCTCTCTCTCTCTCTCTCTCTCTCTCTCTCTCTCTCTCTCTCTCTCTCTCTCTCTCTCTCTCTCTCTCTCTCTCTCTCTCTCTCTCTCTCTCTCTCTCTCTCTCTCTCTCTCTCTCTCTCTCTCTTTTTATTCTTCATACTACTTCTCCCAGCTGTAAAGGACAATCCGCCACCCCCAGGGGGTGTCACTTTGTCTTGGGTCAGGGTCGCCTCGGGGCCCCTCCTCTCTGTGCTATGGGTGCTTGGCTTTCTTTGTGTTCCCACACTAAACAGTGGCTGTGTTGACACTGCTCGAGTGCTGCTGTCACGTCTTTTCTGACACACAGCAGGTGAACCATGAATGAGAACAAGGTCAAAGTAAGGCCATGGATGGGTTGATGTTGGCAGTGGTGATATTGGGGGAGAAGGTTGAGCCAGTATTGTGTCATTATTGACTTGATTTAGTGGGATATCTTACAAAAAATTAATTAAAGTCATCAGAAATGATGACTTGCAGGCATGTTTTTTGACTGCGGGGAGAATATGATGCGTCTCTGAAAATTAACAGTGGTGTTATTCACAGTGTTTGTGAAATTCATGGAGATGTAAATTACACTATAAATTTTCTTTACATGAACAAACACCCCCCACCACTAAAATTGTTATGTGGATTGTATTTGACAGCACACACACAGAGAGAGAGAGTGCTGTGAATCATTAAGCTGTCGAGATCCTCCAACAGAAGGCAACAGCTATTACCTCCATATTTCATTTTGGGAGGAGTGGACGTGCCCCGCCAGTCCTGCTGCCTATCAGCCCAAAGTGGACTGTGCCAATAATCAGCAGCCACAAATCACTCTCATTTCCTGTTTCAGGGGGAGAGGTGTGTTGTTGTTGTTGTTGTTGTTTTTGTATCTTTTCCTCACAAAGTCCACCATGCCTTTCAGTCAGCAGCATGTTTTGTGGGCGGTGGCAATATGCTAATGATGGCTAGGAGGAGGGTGAGATATTACGTGTATACATGTGCTGTTCGTGTGATTCCATCCATCGAGGTGTGCATACATCTGTGGAAAAACTCATGACCAATGGTTTTGCACGTTTTGTACAGTTCCCACAACTAGAACGTTTAAACATGAATTGCGCTGAAAGTTTAAGCTCCACCGTGTTCCTATATATAATATGCAAGATTTTGCCTGCAGCTGTATGTTGGATACTGGAATTTCATTCATATACTGGGGAAAATAGACTGAGTCCACAACAGTTACATACTGAAGCTCCTCTCTGTGTGGATATGACAATATACAAGACACCATATAGCCGTGAAAAGACAGCTGTGATGTCGGCTCTTCCTTCTTAATTCTGTCAGACTTTTAAATTGGATTGGCTTCATTGATTTTAATATAGGCCTACTCTTCCATAAGCTTTATTATGTGAAAAACATCTGGGAAGGTTGTTGCTATTAAATGGCTTGGAGTGGGTTCAGAGGATAATAAAAACTAAAATGACCTGATTGTCCAAGAGCAGGGGCTAATTAAAAGTACCCGTTGTGGCAGACGCACTAGGAAACATCTAGTGAAGAAGATCTGTTCACCAACAACAGCCTGAGGAGAAAGTAAAGCAGCTTTGATAGCTTGATTTGATTCTTTTATAAAAAATACATGAAAATATATGACATGTTTTATAATATGTGCACAGGCTCACCAGGAGGCATCATATGTTTGTCAAAAAGATAAAAGCCCGAGAGCTTGTTCCCACTCTGGAGCTCCTCGGCACGGCTTGCTTTTAAAACGGTATTCCACCAACTTTAAAATCAAGTTTCAAAACCGGGTGCCTACACTACCCACAATACAGCCGACAGCCCTCCAGCAGAGATGAGGATTGGCCGACACTTGTATCCTTCATATCAAGTGACATCACTTAAGGCCATTTTTCATCAGCTCCGTCTTATACAACGTCCCCACAACCACCATCTGTAAACACACTTTGATGTTTACCATGAAAATGGTGGAGTTCCTGTTTAGGAGGCGTGACTGAAAAACCACAACATGAAAAACTCCTGCTCCTGCTTTGTCTACATGTAAAACCCACCGCTCAATGCAAGGCGCTCATGCACCTCTTCACCGTGGATGTGGCTGATTGGCAGGAAACTTGGTAAAAACAACAAAGTATAACTTCCTGCCCAAACAGATTACGGGCTGCTGGTCGAGGATATACTGTACAGCGTGTGCGTGTGCGTGTGCATGCGTGTGTGTGTGTGTGTGTGTGTGTGTGTGTGTGTGTGTGTGTGTGTGTGTGTGTGTGTACGCTGAATTGTGTCACATGTGGGTGCTCGTCTTTAATGCCTCCCACTGCTCTGAGAGGAGTGTAAACCCACTCAAACAAATCTCTCTCTCATAAAGTAGTTACACATCAAAATGGTTGTTAATTTGTTGATTTATTGATCACAGGGAATTTAAAAGACCATTCATGCATGGCACACATTGAGCCTGACACATGCATTTTGACAGAGGGACATGACGTAGAGAGAATTCATTTCTCATATGAACTGATCATCCCGTCCAACCTGAGTGAGGACGATCTTGTAGCTCGAACCGAAAAAAGAGCACTCAACTATTTATGTGGAGCCTCCTTTTGTCCTGATGCTCTGCTGTGAACTCCTCTGTCCCGACACTGTATCACACTGAGATATGTGGCGGTAAAGATGCATCGAATCGTGATGCCAGTCAAAAACGCACTCCCGCCTCATATTTCAGCTCTCAGTCCTGCCTCTGGCAGACTGAGTGCCGTGACTGGCACAACCCTCCATAAAGCTCCTCAGCCCCTCAGGCAGCATGCAAATGTAAACGCCGTGCTCTGCTGCCCCTGTTTTAATCACAACCATATGCCTTGCATTCCTCCCCTCCCACCCGGGACCCGGACCCCGGTTCTGCCTACAGTCAGCCAGTAAAACGACAGCCACTCTGTCAGGGAGCTTGTTGGGCTGCTCGGCTGAAACGCCTCGTAACAGCAGACCGCCCTTTTAAATATAATATTTCAGTGGAGTTCATATCACACCTGAGGAGGCAGGAGACTCTCAGTTGTAAAAGCAAGCAAGCTTGCGGTCGAACTGTCGTCAAAGGCAAAGTGGATAAATAATGCACTCCGCTATTTCATGTTGCAGCCGTGGTACCCTCGAGCAAGGCGTTCAACCCCGTAATCTCCCTGTCCGTGAAGTTTCGTCTCCCACGTGCAGCATTTTAGTTACCCGTTTGCTGCTCGGCGCTGAACACAAAGTAGATGATGACGCCGCCGTTGGTTTTGCAGGTAGTTGGGCGTGAACAAAAGTTTTGGACACATTTGGACCGGTCGGTGCCACTTGAGAAGCCAAAAGGGATCATCAAAGTGCTCAGGATTCACCCTCTGGGGAACACGAATGTCAAAACGTGCTGCGTCATCTGGTTGAGACGTACCGTTGGACAGGTGAAGAAGTTGACTCAAGTCAGTAGGAGTTATCCCGTGGTGATCATTCATGCAATAGTTTTTGGGGATATTTTTAATCTGGACCAAAGTGGTTCTAAACATTTTTATATATATTTAGCAATAATGCTATTCTAGTTTGAGATGCTCCAATGAGGAATATTCAGTGTTTAGCAACACAGAGCCGGAACGTGAGCAGAAAGATTGTTCTTGGGAAGAGCCTCACTTTGTGGGGGTCTCACTTCTTTCTGAGTAATGGTGCATACACACCTGTCCGTGATGTATTGTTGGTGTTGCTCGTTCATGTGGCTTGTTGACGGTAGGTGTGTTTGCGTTGTAGATGTGACTGACAGGCTTATTTGCAGCTCCATCAGGCTCCGTCTCTGCTTAATTAGAGACCGAGGTTATCGGAGGACACAATGCAACAGACCACTGTGGCAGGCAGATGGTGACCTGTTGTGTGTTTGTCTCATAACACACTACCTGTTTTTATGCACAATTTCTCTCTCTCTCTCCATCTGTCTTTTGCCCCAGTTTTTTTTTTTTTTACTTTGGGTCTTCTCCTGTTGTCGGTTTACTTGAGCACAATCGCTCGTTTGTCTTGATGTTTTACACTTTTCCCCTGCTTTGTCTTCTGAGGCTGTGATGGATCGTTTTCACTCTGCTAATAGCGCTGCATTCATCACCTCGGCTGGGTGATTTGACAAACATTTGATGATTTTTCATTAAATTCAAATTTTTTCCTTTTCGCCATCTATCAATAAACCAGTTGGCAACCTCCGGGTCTGAAAAGTAAATTCTGAAGTTGCCCCAGCAGTGGGGGTAACTTCTCTAGTTCTCTAAGAAATCTGATTGTATAGAAGTATATGAGAAACTGACCCTACTTCTCACTTGAGTTTAACATGAGTTTATGGTCTCAATCTCTAGTTTCAAGTCTTCTTCAATACAGCATAATGTTCATTTCGTACATTATGGCCGCACTTTGAATAAAATGGAGGATAAAGCAGGGTGTGCTTTTGAGCGTGACTACCTTTTTGTTGCCCGGTCTGGAATGTCTACTCCTTTTTATATACAGTCTATTCAAGAAAAACTAGATTTTGTTTTGTTTTGCAACCATGTAACCTGAATAACGGCCATATTATCTTTGTGTGTTTTGTAGTTCATGCCCAGCCACTGGGGAATAGAACAAGAAGTGGTTTCATTAACTTGTGAAACGGATGAAGTGTAAAACAGGAGAGTGTGTGCGTGCTGAGAGAGACGCACTCAACGAATGCTACGAATGCGGTTGGACCTGCTCAGTTGGATTGTGGGTGGTCTGATGTCATCATTCACTCATGCAGCCAGTTTCTGCCTTCGTGCTGCACGGCCCTGCTTCAGTTTCACTGTTCACGTGCTCAATTCCCACTCAGTGTATTCTTTGATCTTTCATCGCATCTACTGTTGGGGCACTCGGAGAGCAATTCAAGGCCCCTTTTTTCTCTTCCACTCCTCAAGACTCTGGGGGGGGAAATAGCTGGACAAACAACAGATGTGCGCTCTGATCCCAGGCCACCACTTCCATTTTTCAAGGAATGGTATGTTCCCAACCCTTTGACACAACTTAACAAAGAAGGTATCCTGAAAGAACACTGGCGGCCTTTTGTTCAGCTGTGAATTATCAGCTCTCCTCTCGTGTGTCAGCGTGCTGAGGGAAACTTCCCATCCCAAATCACCCCTCTGGTTATGGGGGTTAGACTCTTTTAAAGGCAGTAGGGACAGCATCATGCTCATGGCCCTCCCCAATGGAGCACTGTGACAAATACTCCCAGACACCAGCAAGTGTCCCATACTGGTTCAGTCACAATAGACTTGCTCAGGAGGCACGCTGATATTCCCACACCACGCAGAAACAATCCATCTTTCTTTGGACAAGATCGGGTGAGCGTAAGAACCTTCCTTTGGCTCTTTTTCCAGGAAAAATTGCCTCAGCTGAATATGAACTCTGAAAAAGTTGTATTTGTCATCCCCGAACAGTCACAGTTTTAATAGCTGGCCTCAGGTAGGGCACAATTTTCACCTGCTGCTTATGATGCTTTCCATCGTGCGGGGGCAAGCAGTACTCTTCTTTCCACTGCGACTATTACACAATTCAAGACCAGGTGGGAACGTTTCAGAAATACAGTTCTCACTGTAATATATTCTTTATGAGGGCTTGTTGATGCAATTGTTGACGTGGGCTATGGAAGTGCTGACGGGTAGAGAAATGCTTGCTTCACCCACCGATATTCACGGTGAGAATTATGCTTTTTTCTAACGTTAATGTTGTGAGCTGGTTCTGCTCGCTGTGTGTGTGTGTGTGTGTGTGTGTGTGTGTGTGTGTAATTTATAAATGAAATCTACAGGAAAAGTGAGTTCAGAATGTATTTATTGTGACCCAGAGCCTATTTCTTTGGTCTTGCGTTCCCTGCAAGCCCTCAGGACAAACAGCGGTCTTTGAAGTGAATTTGATATAGTGGCCAAACGGTGGAATTACAACCTACCGATCCGTCACGTGATGCCATGGGGGACTTTTCCCCGTAGACTTCCATTGGGAAGGAGATGTTTGTAAAGATACCATTTCTTTTTTTGATAAATCAACTCTCCAGTCCAGAACACTTGAATAGCTCTTATTTAAATCATTAATCCTAACCGTTGTAAATTGCTGGTTTTCAGTCCACGAGGTCCGACCCCGCTTTGAGAAGAAAACTGAAAGCGTTTTGTTGTGCTCTTCCACTTGGACTACATTCCCCATGAAGCCAGTTGCTTTGCCTCGTAAGCTGATGTTGCTACTTTCTCCTCATAGAGGAAAACGGCTTCTTGGCGCTTAAATCGATCTCCTTTTTGTTTCATCAGTAATGCAAATTTACTCTCGAAATTGTGAGGACAGAATATTAAATGTAGTCCAAAGGCTAGTAATAAACTGCTGGTCTTATTGCTGATACTCTTTTTTTTTTTTTTAATGCTAATGTCTCCAAGATAATTAATCAGTTGAACACTAAATTGTTCCACCTAGGAAGTTGAAAAGTGAGAACACACTTCTTGCTGTGCTTCACTCGGTGTGGCGGGCGGGCCAGCTGCTGCGTCCCAGTGTAGCTGCAGCAGCATTCAACCACGTGGTGCTGCAGTCTCTCTGTAATCACTGGACCAGTGGAAGAGATGACGGTGGAAAAAACAACAACTGTGAGGAGTCGGCGGCCCTGTCTGTGTCATGTTTCTGTCGATTCCAATTTACGATTCGAAAGATCTCATTCTCCAGACCAGTCGTCTGACCTGCAGTGAAAAGGGCCATAAACACTTTAGTCTCCACACTTCTCTTTTTTTTTTTCTTTTTTTTTATCGCTGCCTATTGAAGTCTCCTTTTACTTCGCTGCGCTTCCACGCATTATTTGTGTCTTTTGCAGTGCAGTGGCTTATTATTCCAGCTGCAGTGCCGGCAGCAGCTCGGGGCATTTAGTCAGGCCGAGGTCAGGACTGGGTTACCACCACCACGTGTAGACCTCAGAGGTGTGTGTCCCCGCTGTAAGAGGATACAGTAATCGATCGCACTCCGGTCTGTGGAGTGATGTAATGCAAAGTGAGATGGGGTCGTCACGGAGGTTGATTGAGCCGCGGTGTGCACCGTCAGAAGCAATACGGGAAGGGTCGAGTTCCCTGGATATTCCCTAGATGTTCCCACTGAAGCTCATGTTCGGAGGCAGGGAATTGGACGTATATATGCATTGAGGAAATGCAAGTGCGAGTCCCTGGTGCCACAACGCACCACAGATGGACCCTCTACCCCCTTGCCGATCGTGCCACGAGGCCGGAGACCCGCCCCCAGTACGCTGGTTGCTATGATACAACTGCCAGTCGGTGGTGGCGCCGTGTGTAATGGATGACACGGGGAGCTCAGCAGCCGGGGGCCACCGCATGCTGTCAACACAAATGTACACATGAACTCCATAGGAACGGCTGTCACAGCACGAACACACACAAATCAATAGAGAAGCTTTCCCTTTCTCCCCAGCGTAGTGTCCACTTTTGTCTCTGTGTGTGCGTGGTGGTGGTGGTGGATTGCCCTGAATGTGAAGGTGTTCCCATGCGTGTAAATGTGGGTGAAATGCAAACCAATACAAGGCCACCACGGCCCTGGGTTGATTCCGAATGAAGAGGTTTCCTCTCACAAGCCTTTACATTGGATTACACTACACATCGTGCGTTATTCATATTTAAGGTCAGTTGGGTTTTTTTTTTTTTCAATTTTTTCTGACTCGTGATATTTATACTGCAGCTAAATCGTAGCAGCATCAGAATGAAAACGCTATCTCCCCCATAAATGTAATTAGAGGAGTTGAGAACAGAAATGTCATGGCTATTGATCAGAGAGCGAGGGCAAAAAAAAAAGCTCTGGCCGCTCCCCATGTTTAACGACTAATTAAAGGGCCTCATTAGGAGGGCAGGGGCTGGGGCGGATATCTGCAGGGCAGAGACGGTCCAGCCCCAGTCGGCTCTGCACTCATTTGTGGAATGCGAGGAATTTGCGTAGAGGCGAATGAGCATGTCAGCAGCTGGCGCCCAGAACTCTGTGGTCAGCAGCAGGTTAACTTCTAGACACACCCGCACACTGCAAAAGAGCTTTTCCAAGTTTGTGTCGACTTGAACTCATTGTGTGAGCTGCGAATCCCCGCGCTATCTTGAAACGGGCAGCAATCTCGACTTTTGCATCCCCCAGTTAAGATTTGTTATGACTTGTTTATAGCTCTTTATCACTTCACATAGCTCAGCCAACACATGAAAACTGATTGTGTTGATATTTGAGGAGTTTGGACAAACTGCAACTTTGTGAACTAATTTGAAGTGCACTGTGACACCGTTTGCTACTTTTCAAGTTCTTTGCTATATTTCTGCTGTGGCAGAAGAATATAATATTTCAGATAAAATAACAAGGCTGCGTTCAATAGGTCACGAGAAAGATACTTTCACACATGCTGCACTGTGTTGCGGTGGGCTCTGGTGTTGCCCGGGTGGTTTGAGACGTGATTTAGTTTGGTCGTTCCTCCCTTTGTCACTCAAACGCAGCCGTTTGTGATTTAACAAGTCTTCTGTTGTCTCATCGTGTCACTTCAAAAATGCCTAATGTTAGCAGGCAGAGTGCTGCACAGAGCCAACAGTAATATAAACAACAGCTTTATCACTGTTATATATTTAATATAGAGGCATTGTGCTTTAATTGTATTTCTTCAGCGATGTATAGAACACATCCGGAGTGAGACGTCAAGAGTGACACATTTTGTTGAGGCAGCACCTGAGTTGGCACTCGCCCTTTATTGAATTTTCCAAATTTTGACTTCACAAATCTATCTCTGAGGCCGGTTGCAGTGCAGCCTCCTGGCATGGCGGACTGAAATCAAAGCTAACTTCATTTACTGCCCAGCTCTCCAACTTTGCAGCAACTTGACACAGTGATTTATCTCCCTCAGCTTTCCACCAGTTATGCTTTTATGTCCTGCAGTGTTCCAGGACACTTGAGGTGTTTGGTAACACCAATGCCCAGACGCTGGCCTTGATGGACTATGGTCTGTGCTCGTGAAGAGACACAACTTTCTACAGTTATGTGTGTGCTCCAAAAGTCAGGCAGACCGCATGCCATCCAGGTGCTGAGGTGGGCTAGTCCAGATGACGAGCCATAGAGGGGGAAAATGAGAAAGTGCAAGTGCATTAATCAACATCGATGGAAGGAAATGCTGAACAGCGAAAGCAACAGTGACTGACCCTGAAGGAAAAAAATGCCTCTCAGCTAAAGTTTCCCAGAAGCAGTTCCGTCTCCTTCCCAGTTTGCGCCGACAGGCAAGAAGCACTGCGGTGAGGCTCTGCAGATGCAGAGGCCCCATGATGCGCCAGGGCTTTGAAGCTAATTCAATAGTGTGTTCGCCTCTGCTCTGTCGCATAATAAGATTGGGGCACAGACATTTGGTCCCTTGATTAAAGTGTCCAATCAAATGGAGGTTACCAGGAGACGGATTCCTCCGGCACCGACTGTAATGGAGAGCTTTATCGCCGTCTTTGTAATTATTGTTTCCTTAATTGCAAACGATGACGGTGTTCGCCTTGGTAGACCTCTTCGAGCATCCCAAATAATAGGGTGTGATAGCACCGATAACGAGTCGAGAATACTAATTAAATAGCATGGGGTTCCCGGTCTTTCCACATTTTTTCCAAAATTAAATAACTTAACAGCGGGTAGAACAGTGTTCGTGTCATAAAGAAGCCTTGTTTTCAGTTTGATAGGACCAGATAACATGAACCGTACTTGAGCTAGTATTTTCCGTGCAGCAGACTAACACAGAAATGGATGTTTCAGCACATGTCGGCCCATCCGTCCCTTCACAACATCACCGCCAGCCTGGAGGAGTTTAAGGAGAAGGCAAATTATGTTTGCATTGGCTCAATGCGGCTGTAACCACGGCTTTTCATTGGTCGAGCATCAACGAGGCTCCATAAGGAGATGTATAGCACCCGACATCTAGGTCTCAAGCCAAAAGGGTTCAAAACCAATCTTGTCGTGTTTCCAGTTTCCCTTGATTTACAATCTAAAGGTGTTAAGTCTCTCTCTCACTCTGTGTAATCAAGGCTCCTGAGGCAGCATTAAATGACCCGCTGGCTGGCTCTTTGAGAAAGCAGCAGCAGCTATGACTCAGAATGATTTAGTATGTAATTTATTCATGTTCAACATATTCTTCCTCCTCCACCCATATTGTCTTTGCGGCCTCTTCACTTGTTCCTGATCTCTTGTGAAGCCTCAAGTTGAAATGGCACACGATGCAATCTACTTGCATGCATTCTTGCACAGTGGACCTTTTGATTTCTCCTACTTTCAACCCCTTGTTCATCACTCATCTCTTTTCATAACGTCCTATTCCCGCCATCACACCCCCACAGCATGCCATCCTCAGCTCTCTCCTTATACATCTCGATTAGTCATCGATTCTTTTTCCACTGCACATCTGTTGGCTCCGGCCTAATTTATGTTCCCTGATGACCTTTTTACCTCAGCGAAGTACAGCTACACCGCTACGTTGTTAGCATAGATCTGCTAGCCAAGCGTGAGGCTGATGAGCTAATGTGGTTGGCACTGAGTGATGACTCGCATTAAAACCTGTGGAGTGCCTTCTTTCTTTGGAGTGGGGCATTGATGGACATCGCAGAGCTCCAGGTTTTTATTATTTCCCGAGATGTAATTTAGAGGACTACATCATTTTTTCATGCCGAGGGCCACTCACTAAAAACGATGCACTTAATTAAATTTGGTTTCAATTTATATTTTTTTCTTAACTTCTCGTCAGCCGTGGATGAAAAAATGTGATTTGAATCATTGAGAAAGCAATATTAAAAAAAACACTAATTTGGTGGAAGTTCCACCAAATGAAACTCAGTCAATAGATTTACATTTGTTATCTGCATCTTTTTCAAGAATGAATTGTCTTTGTGTCTCTGATTTCTCTGTGTAGTGATTCAGTCTACACCCAGATAATGAGAGCTTTTGTATTTGCTGATTAAAACTTGGTGGGAAATTATACTTTGGACTAGCAATGCAATGAAATACAAATTATGTAGAATTCCCTTTGGTACCACCAACACTAAACAGCCCATCAAAAGAGAGAGGAAAAAAAAAAAACATCAGAAACTCCAAGGAAAAAGGAGCGGTGACTGAAGTTTAATTGAAAGTGAATTTTTGGAAGTGCAGTGCAGAAATAACAAAGCTTTGACAGTCACTGATGTTGCCAAATAACAAAGAGGATCTGAAAGCATTACATCTTTACATTATTAAAGTCTGATTTAAAATGGCATTGAGATCATTTTAACCATTGCCATTTGTTGACGTCATCGTGTTGGAGGGTTGGAGAAGAGGGGAAGGCAGAGAGTATAACGTCGTTCTGTTGGTATGCATTGTTACTGCTGCTTGTACAGTACACATTTAAATTATCACCACATGCTCCAACCTTTCCGATGACAATTAAGAACCCTCTTTAACTCCTGAATTTTTTCGTGTCCTAATATTTAAGACGGTTCACTTGAACGCTGGTGGTTTGCTTTCTTGTTAAACCATCACGCTGCATTATAGCCATTTATCACCGTAACTAAGCTCGTAGTTTTCAGTGAAGGACCAGTGCTGTGCATTAACAGCGGCTCATTCAGCCAAAATCCCAGCAAGTTTTCTGCACGTGTTCCGAATAGAAACGTCAACGGTTGATCCGTCTTTTTCAATAAACCTCCCCCCAAAAAAGAATGACATCATTTTGGAGCTGCACTCAAAACGCAGTTGTGACTGTCTTCATGGGTCACGGCGGTGAAGCCTTGTGGTGCTATCGGTCAAGTAGAATGTAATCAAAGGTAACAAACTGTAAGTGATGTCTGCTTATTATTAAGGATTAAGGGATTCAGCCAGAAAACTGCACCAGAACAGGGCTGCGTTGGTGGGGGACATGTTGTTTTCAGGTGGCGGTGAGACCACGAAATACGAGATCAGTTGGCGTTTCAGATTAATGTCGGATCCATGCGATGGCATCCCTGCTGCTCCATTCAAATGAATGAGAGGGCTCAACCCTTCTGCAACAATAACACTCTGCTGACGTTTCACTGGATCCTGATAAACTCTTTGTCGAAATTATTCAGGTTTTTCTAGGGGGGCAGGGAGACGGTGTGACCTTCTATTAGTTTGTGTTTTGCTCGCCTTCTCAGTACTGGCCATCCTTCTACCTTGATCCCGACGGCCTATTTCAGGTTCTCATTACTGTGAGTTTGACTTTGAACACGGCTTTCTAAAAATGCTTAAAGGTTCTCCGGGTCGAAGAAATAGTTTAATTGATTTGGCTGCCGAGCTGAAAATGTGACCTGGTATGAACCTTTCGGTGCCCTGGTCCATTTGTCACAGAATACATGTTCTCATGGAGATACGTTAGGGGAACCCAAACGCTTCAAGCCGTTCTTTCTTTGATACCCAGTGTCTCCTTCTACCTGCTCAATTTCTCTTGACTTTGTGCCCTCCCTCGTGACTGTCTAGTCTCTCTTGTCCCTCCTCCCAACAACACCACCATCCTCCACGCCCTTATTGCAAAGAAGAAGATAACAAAAACAAACATCAAAGTCATCCAGTTCAGAAGGTTGTGTGGGAATCTGGAGGATGAGAGGACGGGAGAGGGCACGGGCAGGGCGCCGTGCTGATGTCTTACTAATGCTTCGGCTAATTAATCACTCGCCAAGATTCCCCGCACACTCCCACAAACCACACTGTGTCCAACCCGACTAGTTGATTCATCTATCTTTGAGTTGCTGAGCTGCTGCTGTGGGCTATTAAATACTGCCACTCCGAGCAGCTGCCAGTTCAAGAATGAATTTACGTCATTACACAAGATTACAGCTCCGTGATCACCAAATGGCCAAATTGTTTTTTAATGACTTAAGTCACTGTTTGGGCAATTAAACAGGAATGTTCAGGTATGTTTGAGCCAACTTTAGTCATTAATTTGACTGCAGAGGGACCAGCTTTGAGTTTGAGTAAATTCTTTTGAAACGCAGTTCGTCCAATGTCTGAGTGGAACCCAGTCGAACAAAAATCACTTCCTCGCGTCATGGAAACACTCCCTCATATTCTTTGAAAGGTTTTCAGTCTTTACAGCACTTAAATGAAATGGTTCAAAGAAATTCCTCCAAGCAGCTGAATGGATTTTTTTATTCCCATATTGCTTGTCCCGATGTGGCTCCCACCCACCCTTTTTTTATTTGTCAACCCGTCATGTGAAGCCTTCCTTTTGTGAAGTCTTCTCGTGAACCCTCATCACATGTCACATGCTGCTGTTTCATTTGAATACTTTTTTGAGTTTTAAAGACTAGAGAAATCCCCAAAACAATTTAGCTGTAATGTTTTTGTTTTTATTTTTAATTATTATTATTCATTCTCCCGGTAATCATCTGCACACATGGAAGGGGAAAGGCGTTGCCGCAGCTGCTCAGCAAGGCAACGTGACGGCTTTGGATGTCTGACCTGTTAGCTGGAGTTATGTGAGGGGTGAAGTTGGGCATTCAATTCAATTCTTTGGAGAGCTGTTTCTAACTCAGCATTACGTTCAGACTCCCCTGCAGGGTAAGTAAGAACGGTGACGTGGAGGGGTTGAGTATTATGAGGGGGGGTTTAGTCCACTAATTGTTGGTGCACGACTCTCACTCGCGCCGTCTCCGCCGTTCTGCGTCAACTTGCCTCGGAGTGCTTCTCTCCTCAGTCGTCTGGAATGCACACTTTGTCATGCACGCATGCACATATGAGAGCTGCAGAAGGACACACACACACACACACACACACACACACACGCACACCTCATTCACGTCCCAGGGGAGTCGAACCAAAACATTAAGTTTATCCGCTCCCTCTCAGTGTTTGCTTTTCCTGCGTTTATGTCATCAGGCGTGATTTCCCCTCCGAATCCCCCCCCCCCACTGTTAAGTGCTGCTATTGACTTCAGCTCTGGTTAGCTGTAATGGCGGATTGCATGCTGTGAAATGATGGAGTCCTCTGTGTTTCCTGTATGGCTCACTAAAGAGAAATGGTGAGAACTTTTGTGACGGTGAGGGAGGTTGATTCTCTTGCAGGCACCCACAGGAAAGAAATGTAGTTTTCATGCCCTGGGTTTGAAATGTGCTGGACTTGCAGTTTTGTATTTCCATGACTATTTGTCAATATATGGGATTGTAGGAACCTTTTTTAAATGATCTAAATTAAGTAATTTACAACTTTACTCATTTCCCCTGTGCTATTCAATTAAATATATTTAGTATAGCCCCAAAATCAGAGGGCTTTACAATCAGTACACATGCCAGGGACCCTCACACCCCCCAAAACAAACTTTAATTTCTAGAAACCTTTGGGAGAGCAACAGTTCTGTCCATCCTCTCCCCGGATGGACAGAAGTGCAATAGACGTCATGTGATCAGAATGAACAACCTACCAGCGTTACAACACATTGGCCCTGCATTCTCTTAACTGGAGCCGCACACTTGATGTGAACTCCCGTTCTTCCTGATGCACGCGGCCTCACCTCCCGTCTCCTCCACACGTGCTCCGGCGGCTCGAGGGGTTAGCCACGCCTCGCTGCATTCGCCCTTTTCAATGAGCCGTCCCCCGGTTTAAGCTCATTTGCATATAAATGGACAACTAATTCTCTCCTCCTTAATTGTACTTGATTGAAAGATTTCTACACAAAAGGAAAAAAAGTAAGTTGCAAAGTTTTGGCCACGACTCCACATTTGACAAATTGAAGTCTTTTGTTTTCAATCTAAACTTTAAAAAGTGCTTGTTCCTGAGTGTGCGTCTACATCTGATAGAGCATATAATGTGATTGCACTAATGGGGGATCCAGACAGGCCATCCTAGTTCACCATGCTATCTCTCTCGTCTCTTTCTGGGTGTTTCTGTCATTCTCTCCCTTTTTCTCCCAGAGTGCACGGCAAATATCTCATTTGGGGGACGGATGGATCTCCCTTTGTTTCTCTCTGGACAGTTTCCACTCCGGTCCTCTTATTTCTGCTCCGTCCATTAAAGGCACCCGGAGGGGGCAAAGGGCAAATGGAGGCTGGTGAAGGAGAAGAAACACAAGTCTTTGGCAAACATATGGAACTCTCCTCTCCTCTCTCACCTCCTACCCCTTCTTTTCCCTGACATTCTGCCTCTCCTCCCCTCCTCTCTGACTCATATCCTTTCTGCATTCCTTCTCCTCATTCCTCCTCTTGTTCCTCACCCAATATCCTCAAGGTCTTTATCCCAACAATTTTTTGTTTCATTTCTTGTAAACAGCGATTGGTGTACTTTCCCTTCATGTTACTACAGTGGCTGCTCATCACTGGTTTTCCACATGGTCACTTGAGTCAATTCCAAACATCCTCATTTATAATTATGAGGCATGGCTGCATGTAAATGCCAGCTATTTATGGGAACAGACAATTGCAACATGATACAGCACCACAGCACTGTTTATTCTGCCATTGCATCCCAAGTACTTCGTATTGGTGAACTTTCCCTGCACTTTGATTCACTTTTTTTTCTTCTAATACTTCTGATGACATTGCTAATGTACATAACATAATTTTCCCCAGTTAAGTTGCACTACTTTTCTAAATAACACAACCTTTTCAGAATAGTAGCGTGTAAGCCTATTTTCAAGTCGCTGTCCATCACTGCTTCTCCATTGCAACAGCTGTAAATTCATAATCCAACCTAAGTTTGTGTGGAAAGTCTCTTCTAAGGTTTTAGTAACTACTCGGTAAAGTAACTAAATTATGCACATAAGAGAACGTTTTTCCTTAGGAAGGTTCCTAACTGATTGACTTGTACGTTTCTAAGTGGTTGCCATGATGAGAGCTGGTCGAATTTGATCTAAATGCTTCCACATGACCTTCCTTTTATGAAAGGAATGGCGATGCCGTCCCAGAATTCCTTGCGGCGGAGCCTCGGCAGACCCATGTCAATAGCGGCCACAGTTGCATTAATTCACTGTTAGCGCTGCGGTCGTCTTTTCCTCCGTCCCATAAATCCTCCTCAACATCTCTCTCTACACCGGAAGACGTTTCCAGAGAAAAGTGGTCAGCAAAAGACGTGGTTTAGTAGGCCGGGAACAGGTGTTACCAGAAGGCGTGAGGAATGTTGAGGAACGTGCTCGGCAAGTCTTTAGTGATGTGTAAATCAGTTAGTGCCATCCAATCAGAAGCCATCTACAGTATTAACAAAGATGTCCCTTTAGAACCAAAAGCAGGAACTTAACATTGAAATACAACAGTTTTAAGGTGTGACGACGACTTATTAAAGTCAGGCGTATTTTTTTCGGGAAATGTAATTAAGTCTTCCTAATTATTAAACTGCATTTGAATCCAGTGTCAGGTAAAATGTGTCTATATCCCAACGTCTTTTACTCTTTATTCTCAACATGTAATCTTGGCCAGCTAATGCGGCTACATCCATCAGTTGGTTCAGTTTTAGGTGATAATTTCTACATAAAAAAAAAAAAAAAAAAAAAATTATAATTTGGGGGATAAGTAAACCTTTGTCAACACTTGTGTTTATTACGGAGAGGGAGAGAGGGCAGAAACCGCGGGACGACAGAGTTGCATAAAAGGCTGACCGTTCACTCTGCCCCCGTCCTGTCAGCCAGCAGCTGGAGCTGACACTGGTCACACACACACACACACGCACACGCACACACACACTTTAAACACATCTAGAATACCACAACTTCTCATTACCACATGTTTTTGCTGCATCAGCAAGAGACTGAAAAACTGAGGCAGGCTGGTGTTTCTCCTGCGGTCTGATAGTTGTAGCTTCTTGTGAGCCGTTCACTCACTGGCCGAAGTTTGTTTTATTAAACCTTTCTGTCAGTACTGTGCTTGTTGTCTGAGGGGAAGCCCTTCGCTTGAATCGATTTCAATGCAGCATTTTGAGCGAGAGAGCGGAAGCCTCGTGTCTGACAGCGAATAGTCTCAAAATTGACCTTTGAGTTTCTGGTTGTCTCATCTCTCCCCCATCCCGCTTCCTTATCAGATTACTCCTCCCGATGAGGCCGTCAGTCACCTCCCACCCCACGCTTTTCTAACGTCTACTCCTCTTCCTCGCTCGTCCATCTCTTCCCCCTCATTACAAGTCAGCATCATTATCTGGGCTCTACCTGCACCCACAGTTGCCGGAGGATTTAGTTTCCCTGCGTCCGAAACAATGATTAATGAGGCACAATGTCTGAGTAGGCAGAAATGTAAAGCATGCCCCGGTTTTGAAAAATATGAATAGCATCAAGAAGCATTCAGTCACAAATACTCGTTACCTCCTCTCATTAACAAGACTCTAACCTTTGCACTGTCAGATGTTTGGCCTTTTTTTTATTTTGTATTGTTCACTCTTTCTCGGAGGGTATAATTTTGTGAGAGGTTTCAGCTGTCCATTTAAAAAAGCTAACCTGTTGCTTCTGTAGTCTTTGGCTGACTTTGTTCGGGAGACATGTGAAAAAGGCTTCTTGTATTTTTAACATTTCTATGCCGTGTATCTTTTTCCACCCTTTGATTTTGTGCGCATGTGTCCCTGTCCAATTGTGTCGCTGTGTTTTATTTGAGCTGTTGAGTCTTGGTGTCTTTCTTTAGTTTTTATGAGTTGAGAGCGTAGCCGTGTTCCACCTCCCCATTTGCCCAGTCAGCCTCGAAGGCAAACACGTACGTAAGCCTCAGCAGCTTCAGCTCTGTGTAATGTTAGCTTTGGGTCTGGCTCTCGCACATTTCTTGAGTTAACGCTAAGGCGTCTGACTGTGCCCAGGACTTAGCGTGAGCGCTAACATCAACACCACGAGCCCTCGCCACCTAGTTAAAATAAAGTCAATTTCCACTGCGACCCACATTTTTCATCTGCGACTCCTCGGGGCCTTGCCAGGACCTGCGGCGACGGCATGTTGTGATGGTGTTTAGTGTGGAACCCGTTAAGTGTTGGTCTTGGGTTACCTCGGATGGATTCTCTTGCATTGAGAGGATTTGTAATGGGATCCTAATCTCACATTTAGAAAAGAATCCGTGCTGGACCACAACACAGGGAGAGCTTTAGTGCTGTCCGTGAGCGTCACCTCGGTTTAGGCTTTCTGTTTCACCTCGGTGTACTTTGAGCAGTTCTGCTGAACGTGGCCTTTTTGTCCGTGGACTTCACGAGAGCTTGTGAAGATGCGAGCGGTCTCCGTCGACACGTCGTCTGTGAAGGCCATTATTAGATGCCAAGTGTCTGAGTCAGCACATCAGTCAGGTGGGTTGTGTGTTTGTGCAAGATAAATGTTGGGGATCAATACACCGCATAACTGATCCTTGTTTTATCTTGGTCTCGGGTTCTCTTTGTCAATATCTGGATTTGCTCTCGTGCAGTTTATTCTCCCTACGGAGCGTTTCATATTTATACATGTAGAGGTTACAATAGATGGGATGCTCCATGGATATTAAATTTTTAGTAACATTAGCGGCAGTGCGGGTCAGTTGGTGGAGACGGTCGGCCGATCTCGGCGACTGTGAATTGCTTCGGCCATGGTGCCCACCCAGAAGAGCATGGACAACTTTTGGATGGATGGCTTTGCCATTTTGGCACAGACATTGATGTCTTCCTTAGGCTGAATAGCAACACTTTAGGTGATTCCTTAACTTTTTTAAATTGTAATTTGTCCAATGCTTTGGTTTAAGACCAAATACCTGCAAAAACTAATACCGCGGCCATCATTCTCAGCTGTACTTTGGTTAATTAGAAGAAAAAAACAAATGTTAAGATGCTGACATGTAAGATGGTGAACAATGATTAATGTCACATCTGTGTAACATCTGCATATGAACATTTCTATTAGCATGTTTACATTAGCATTTAGCTCAAAGCGAAAATCCAAAATGCCTAATGCATTCTAACCATAAACATTTGTTTCCTTTCCCTCTCTTTCTTTGTCTCTCTTCTATGGTCCTGCTTTTTCCTGATGTTGCTTGACAATGATGATGATGACTCTTCCGCCATCACCCTATCAGGTAAGAAAAATACTGCCTTCACTGTGTTTTTGGTGTAATATGATGATGAATGTGCAACTCCTGTCCCCCACATCATAAAGATTGTTGTTTTACAGCAAAGCACACTTCCTTTCACCCACCTGCCATGACGGGAGATAAAGATGTGGAATTTCAATCATTCCACAAACTTTAGACAAAAGACCAGAGGAAGTCATGAAGATGAGGAAAGAGGCAGATATTTCCGCACTGCTATCTCTTCAGTGGGGGTTTACAATACTATTTAAACAGTGGGCGACTGTATCTGTCTACATACCAGACGCCTGATGATGGTAGAGGTAGTGACACAGTCAGGTGGACGGGTTGAGAGAGTCTTCTGTATAACACACACATAAAGTCACAGAGGCTTAATTCAGATGGAATTTCATTCTTTCGCCGAAATGACGACATCTTTTTCTTCTTCTTCCCCTCACCAATTTTTTACGGCCCACAATCCCTTGAGCCCTCACCGCAACCACGCTGGCTGTGTCACCGTTTCTGACGTCTAGTACGTTTTCCATCCCATTCCCCTTGATCTCCCTAAAAATCCAGAGCCATGGTGAGGAGCCAGCCTTCACGGCTCACCAAAAGGACCGTAGATAAAGCTAATGTGAAACGGCAGCGCGATAAAGCTCTCAGGAGGAGGTCTTCTCCAGGAAAATATACAATTTTCATCCATTTTAACTCATGGATATGACACTTTTGGACACAGTTGAGTTATATTACTTGTGGTGCATACATTTCTTTTGGCATGGAGGACCACCTGTCATCTCTACTCATAGCGCCTCAGAGAGCAGACAAAAAGACGGACACAATCTGCTCAGCAGCTCAATTGACGGCGTATACGTTGACATTCTTATCAAGTGGCTCGTCTGAGGGTTGAACCACAGCACTGGTTGTGCATTGCTACACATGACCAACAGGGGACAGCACAGTTCAATGTCAAGCAACGTAATTGCTTATGCAACACTGCAAAAAGGGAAAAATCTGTAAAAATCTATAATTCTATACCATTGACGAACCTACCGTGTGCATTGCTGTAATCACATAATTTAGATTTCCGTAACTTACCTCATGAATTACTGTCAGCAGCTGAGTAATGAATAGTGCTCCCAACAGTATTGGAGTCCGAAAGAAGTGAGCCTTTATTCAGCGTGAATGATTTTGAATCAAACACCCGAGTGAAGCCTGAGAAAACACGGGGCAATGTGTGTGTGTGTGTGTGTGTGTGTGTGTGTGTGTGTGTGTGTGTGTGTGTGTGTGTGTGTGTGTGTGTGTGTGTGTGTGTGTGTGTGTGTGTGGGGAGGGCATTTCCGTCCACTCAGCACATTCCCCTCCCGGGTGGCGGGGGCACATCTGTGGCACACTCCCTGCCCTGGCAGGTCTCCACTCCTTTCCCCTTCCTCTGTTTTTGCTCGTCCTTCCTCTTTTTGGCTGTGCTTCAGTTCTTCTCCCGCCTCTCCGTCATCCTCTCTGTCTTTCAAAATATTCCTCTTGCCCCGTTCCACTCGCCGTCTCCTCCTGGAGGGATATACACGCATCTGAAGTTTTGTCAAAAGTTACATTCAGCACGTGATAACGGATTACTGTGTTTGTGCTCTTACATAAAGCTGGAAGACTTGCAAGAGACAGATTAAAAGAAAAAGGTCCAAATCCAACCAGCAAAGTCTGAGATATGATTACTTTTAGTTCCTACTATCTGTCCATGCTGGATCATCTGTACTGCAGGCTTTCTGTTAAAACTAGAAACCAAAAGATCCTGAATGACATCATTGGGGTTATTTTCTCCAACTTTTGAAAGCTGCCTCCAGAGCCACAGAAGACACTGTACAACTGTTTGCACAGGGTGTGTAGTAACGCCCCATGATGAGTCGCTAGAAACGAGACTTCCTGTGTAAAATGAAGTGACCCTTAAATATGGAGCAGTCGACAGCACCATTTTTAGCTTCAAATCTTTCTTAAATATTTCCAACTTTGTTTCTTTGTGTTCGTCTTTTTAATAGGTCTCGACAACAGTTTTTTGTCGAAATCAAGGCTGACAAATCTTGAATCCAATTATTCCATCCTTTCCTTTGTGCGCCTACCGCCACTCGTCATCCTTCCCTCTGGCCTCTTCTCTTTCTCACCTTATCATTCACCACCTGCCTCCAACTGAGCTCCCCCTGCCTTTGAAACATTCCACCAACACAGCTCCTCCACTCCTCGCGAGTCACACAAAAACTCAGTTGTAGCTGAGACCTTGAACTCCATTCCTTCCTGCACGCGTCGTTCACCAAATTACCATTTTTTCTTCTTCTTAAAGATAAATGTCTGACACAAAAAAAACTACCAGATAGTCCAGCGTACTCGCGTCTGCTGGTTGGCATGTCGGTTTCCTTCATATTTAAATGACATGCAGACGTACTGTGAGGATGTTGGCCCTTCATGACGCTCCTAAACATTCAAAAACTGTTTCTGTGAGGCTCACTGCGCCTCGTCTGAGCGGACTGAACTTGCAGTGCGATGCGATTCAGGAACTGTGGGAAAGGTTGGTGGAGGGAGAGACGAATGGAAACGGACTTCTGACTGGACCTCCAATAACGCTTGCAACTGCCACACACACACACACACACACACACACACACACACACACACACACACACACACACGCACAATGTAGTGGACCGTGTGGTAGAGCGGTTCAATGGTCTGTCTGCATGGAGGAGTGATTATGTTGTTATGTGGTCGGAAACATGAATTCACTGTGCATTTATCTCTTTGTTCTGTGGATTTGTAGTTTTGTATTGTCAGTCTGGGTTTGTCCAGTATACAATAGGCACAAGACCTGGGGCCAAGATGCTGGCTTTTGGAGAACCATGTGTGCGCCAGGTCTGAAGCACGCGTGAGGTTCCCACATTCTCACAGCACAGTCTTCTTTTATTAATACTAGTTCATGTGTGGGGAGTTTTTATTTGTTTAATTTGTTGAGTTTGGACACTTTTCATTTCGCATGGCTACGTTCAGGCACATGATCTGCTGACAGTGATTACTGGCGGCCGGTTCCCAGCCAGCTGATCCCGTCTGTCTGTCTGCTGTCCTGCTCCGCTCTCTGCCTCATCCTCTTCTTTGGCTGAAATTCTCCCATGGCTCAGCGGCACACTGCTTTGTCTACTGCTCTCTGCTCGGAGTACAAATATGTCATTCACCACAAGTATAGAACAAGTACATGTGAAATCAATCTAATTTGTTTGGGGGAAATTAAAAGGGAATGGTTTCCTATCTCTGGGTTCAACTGAAAAAGTAATAAGTTAATGTGAACATAAACATCATGCATGTGTCCGTGGTGGATCATCTGCTTCAGTTAACAACAGTGACATATTTCACTATTAAGAGGGCCATGGATGGAGAATATGGAAGCTTTAAAAGGACAAAATAAGGAAATGCTAAGAATGAGCATTTTACTTCATTATTTTGACTCTATAACAGTGACAGATAAAAGGTGTGCAAAAGAAACACACCCCGACCAAATATTCAAATGACATAAATCCATTAAATTAGATTTCCCATTTTGTTCACATGCTGTACAAGCTAATGGCGTGTCTACCCTACAGAGATGGGGAGTGGTATCAGTGCCTGACGAAAAGCGTATTTTCCAAAAATATTTAACTATTTCTTTCACATTTGATCTTGAGTTATATCATGACTTTGGTTTTGCCCGTCATTTATCGCGTAAAAAGAGGCAGCTCATTGTTTCCTATTCATCTCTCAAGAAGCGCTGCTTTACAAAGCAGTGACGGTGCTTGAAGGCAGAGCGGGAGGAGAGCCTGTCCGTCAGTGAGTCGTCACAGTTTGGAAGTAGACCTTTTGTGATGGATTACGGCTGCGAAACAGACGGCCTGGTCCTCGGACCTGAGCCCGGTTCAGCGTGAGCCTCCGTCGTGATACGCCGGTGACGGGGAGTTTGAGACAGCGTTGTGCTGAGCGAGCAACCAAGTTTTACACACACACACACGCACACACGCGCACACACACACAAAGCCCTTGTCACGGTTCACTGGGATTCATCGTGCAAGGACGCCACAGAAGTACACGCGCGCATGGCACAATGCACACATGCAGCCTCACATGGACATATGCACTCGCAAGGCATGAATGCAAAAGCAGGAGTACAATGTGGAGTAATTTATAAATTAAATCCTCTCAAGCTGTTTGTGTGTGTGTGTTTGGGCCTTTCTCCATGTCTGGCCTGGAGTCAGCTGTTAAGGGATGCAGTGCTGGATGAGCGCTGCCTGATGCTGACCCAGAAACGACTGCAGACGTAACAAGCAGTGACTGCTGCCCCATTAGCCCACAACCCTGAAGTGTGTGTGTGTGTGTGTGTGTGTGTGTGTGTGTGTGTGTGTGTGTGTGTACTTGTGTACATGTCTTTGCTTTTTCTGGAAGTTCCTTCTCTGCGTCAAGAGCGGACAACCTGACATGTGAATGTTGCTGCACACGATTGTGGGCCGCACGTGTCGCAAAGTGTCGTCTGACTTCACCCAAAGTTGGAAATGATGCACACGTTTGCCTTTTTTGTTTTCATTCTGTTTTCATTTTGTCCTGTCAAACATGATGAATGGACTTCCCTCTGCTTCTGTTTATGCTCCACTATAGTGCACTCCCATCCTGTGTCTAAAATTAGATCTCTGAGCAGATGTGGTGTGTTTGAGTGTCCCTTTTGTATGCATGTGTTGCCAAATGTATTCATCCGCATTAACGGTATGTCCGTAGTTGTGCGTTCACACAACATCTTGAGCGCGTCTTGAGTCAGCAGTGTAGCAGAGGTGACGGGGGCAGGAAAGTGGGTCAGTCATGCCCTCTCCCGGCATGATGGAGATGGGCGGATGGGAGGATGGACTGAAGGAGATGACAGCAGCTCAAGGGACGTGGATGAGGGCAGGAAATAAGTGTTTTGAGGATGCAAGGGGGTTTAGTAAGAAATGACTTAAGAAAGGAAGAGGCAAAGG